>VZTO01024390.1:14575-43271 GCA_013400615.1 Syrrhaptes paradoxus | reverse complement strand
AAAAAAAAAAACAAAACCAAACCCAACACAACTGCAAAAGCCAGGGCCCTGAGACAGAACAAGAAAAAAAAGAGGAAAAATAAAAAAGAAGATATGACAGCACTTGTACTAAAACCCCAGCTCGCATCCTGCTGTGCAGGAGGGAAAGACACATCCATGGAGAGGGTTTTCCTGCTGCTCCCCCCTCCCCAGGGCACAGCCCCCCAGGGATGCACAGGGCCGGGAAAGCCAGCTTTCTCAGCACCAGGAAAGCCAGCTTTCTCAGCACCAGTTGTGTTGACGCTGGGAGAGGAGGGTTTGAAGGCTGCTGCCTTTCCCCACGCTGCCTTCAACAGGCATGCCCTTGTTTGAGGCGCAGGCAGACTGGGCAACCACAATGGTCCCTTCTGGATTTCCACGGATGAAACGGGAGCATTGTACGAACGAAACGGAGAGGATGGAGCCTGCCCTGCCAGAGCAAGCTATGGAGCAGAGCTGGGGCTTTTTCCCCCCTCTCTTTTAAGTTATTTCAGACAGAGATGGGGGCACGCAGACACCCTTCCTATCTTAGATGGAGGCATTAAAGAGGAGCCCTGGTTTGCAAGACTGTGCCCGTACAGCGCAGGTTCCCCGCCTGTGGTATGCAAACCATCTTTGGGCGGCATACGGAGGCACATGCATCTGGAGGATATTCCATCAGCCTGTATCTAGACAAATAAAGTCAGACCAAAGCAGCCTAAGAAAGGCATGCATATTAAATTGAGATTTGAAGGGTATAAAAATAATCTGTTTGATCTGGGAGTGATGTTTATATTATTTTTGTGTGTTCACTACAAACAGACAATTAAAAAAAAATGTCGTCTGCTGTAATTGTGATCCCATCTCCTGCCTGTCTCAGCAGCAGGTACACAGGATTCAAAGTACTTCTGGCCATGAAGCAGTTGCATGCAATTCTGCTTTCCTGGAGACACATCTTCAGGCTGGCCAAATTCCACCAACTTGGGAAAGCCAGCAGATTTATACCCCTGAGGACTTGGTGTGCCATAGGTACAGCGTTTCCTTGTTCTGCAATTAACACCTCAAGTATAATTGTCACTAATAATCCACTCTTGATAGGTTTTTCTTGGTTTTTATAAAGCCAACACAGAAAAAGTGCATATTCTAAGCACGTCCAAAATATTTCTCTCTCATCCTTTCTTCCAAGTCATCTTTGGCTCCTTTGGTCTTTCCAGAGAGGGTCAAAACTAAGGATGGATATCATGCTTAGATGCTGACTGTTGGCTTAATAAACTTTTCAAGGCTCAAAAATTTTCTTTTACTACCGATGATGGTGGGATACAACCGCATCCTCCCACGCCAAGATGCCACCTCTGGAAACCTGCCTTTGCCAAAGCACTTCCAGACCAGCCATCCCTGAGACAGACCCTGCTGCCTCTCAGAGAGCTCATAGCCACCAAGAGATCCTACAAGTATTAAAATAAGCGATACATAAACATTAACGACCGAACCCCACCTAGGGATGCTCAAAACACGATGACGACTCTCCACCCACGCAGCTTCTCGTGTGTGGTATGGGTTCAGTCCTCCCCAACGTGGAGAAGGCACGGCGTGGAGAAGACAACACCGAGGCGTTGGGACTGCCTGGCTGGTTTAGTACAGTTGGATCTTGTTGTCCCTTGCCAAAAAAGAAAGGGCTGGCTCAGCTGTTTCTTCAGGAGCGTATAGGAAGATGTTACCTACACGACAAGCGAGCCCTGAACAGCAGGATAGCCTTAAAAATAAAAACAACAACCCCAACCCAAACAAAGCAAAGTTACTGAGCTCATCAAATCCAACTTTACAGCATCCAAATAACTCTAACCTCATCCCTCCTCTTTAATTCCTCCCACTCCTTACACTTAAATGACAATCCCAGGCGTGTTTGTGCCGATTTTGGTGACGGAGCGACAGGGTCTCTGGCGGAGCTCAAACCTTTTTGGCTTCTGAAGGCTGGACAACACCACAATCTTCTGCACAGACGAGGAAAGTCAAGAGTAATCTAAACTGTTAGCCTAAATTATAAGATTATATCCCCACTTACATAAACATGTCAAGGTCCTGCTAGCGTAAATATTTACTTTCAAAGTTCACTTCAGCATCGAGCTCGCTGCAGAAGAGGAGATGCCAAATTTGTGAGAAAGCTGAAGAGACACTGAGGTCATAAGGGGCCTATCCATCTGTTGCTTCAAAACCTCTCAAAGGCAGTAAAACTTCTGTTGTACAGATTAACTGGGATTGACAGAAGAGAGAGAATTAAATTAGAGACAAAAACTGAGAAGGGCAGTAAATTATGTGCAGTTTACATCTCACCAGCCCGGAACATATGCTCCCATAAACCCGATTGCCACGCGCCTAGGAAGCAGGTACGCCAGATGAAATCCCTCTGGTTTATAGCACAAGCAGGACTTTCTTGGAAGCTTTTCTACCTGCTCAAGCTGCACAAATACAAGCTACCGAAGACCTTAATCTGCTCTATCGGCCTTGTTGACACAGCCTTCCCCTCTTCCGAGATTAAACGCTCGACTTAGTGCCCGTCAGCAGAGCCCAGGTGGCTGCTTGAATGCAGGGAGTCCCTGCCAAGGGAAAAAAACAGGTCTGAAAGGAATACATTTAACCCTAAATGCTACATCTGTGGGGCCAGGCTCCAAAACATCCCACCTTAAGGGTCAGGGCAGAAGGCATGTCCCCACTTGGCCCACATCTCCTGCAGAAAGGTGGTGGCTGGTTGTGGCAGCTCTAGGTNCAGAAAGGTGGTGGCTGGTTGTGGTGGCTGGTTGTGGCAGCTCCAGGAATTGCTGCATCTGGGCAGCAAAACCCCACAGCCCTGGGGAAAGCTGCCCCATAGGACCTGCCCCAGACAAGGTCACACCAGTGCCTCCCAGTAACAACTCTGTGCTGGAGGTGCAAGAAACTCCTGGCAAAGGGATGGGGCTGCCAGTTGGGGTGAGGATGATCAGGTGAAGGTGGCATGAGGTCCTCCCATCACACCTCTTGTTTTGCTGCTCAGGGTTCCCCACAGCTCTACAACATGAAGACACCAACCAGCTTAGCAGGGACAACTCCAGCCCCTCCCTGGCTGAGCTCCTCAATCACATTTTCAGATGTGTCCTGGTGACCAGCGAGACAGCAATGGGGCAGCGGGGACTCTTCCACACCACCAAGCTTGCCTGCTGCCCTAACAATTTCAGGAAGCATCTTCTAATTCTCTAAACAGAGCCCTCCCACGAGGAGGAAGCAGATGGAGAAAGTTATTTTCCCCCCTCGGATGACCTGCTTTAAAAAATGCACACTCAGTTCTTTTCTGCCTCTTTTACCAAGTTGAGCGCCAACATGAAATTTCTGGGAAGTTCAGTGTCAGTGATGAAATCTCTTGTTCATGCAAGAAACGAGGGATCTGTCAGTGCCAAGCACACTCATTAGAGGAGTGGGGTATTCCAAAATATTCCGCTCCCTGCCAACCCAACACAAGTTGGGGGTCTGGTTCAGCAGATCTTCATCCAGCCTATTCCAACAGCAATGCACTTCTGCCAATGGCTGGATGACTTTGCTCCCCAGGATCCCCAAGGAATGAAGATACAAATCTTCCCTTTATGCATTTACTATCAAGATAACAGTTTTACTTAACATGAAAGACAAAAGTGGATCTTTCTAACGACTCATGCGAAAATTAAAGCTGAAGGAAACTCCTGATAGCTCTGCTTTACTTAGTCTGACTTTCTTAGATGTTTATGATAACTGTCTTCTGGGTAATTTGTTTAAATTCGTATGTAAACAAAGAAGAGTTTGTACATATCTACCACCTCACAGAGTTGATGTGTGCCATTTCTGAAAGACATTTCAGCCATAGTTTATTCTTTTTATTTTCCCCCCATAGAAAACCAAGTCAGGGCAGCATTACAGCAGTACCAGCGTCACAGACCTCTGCGAATCAGATGACTGGTTTTAATATTTCCTAAAGTGGTCCTCAAATGAGAAAAAGCCTTCTGTTTCCCTGCTGCTCTGAATGTCTTTAGGCAGTCACTCAAGAAGCATAACTCACTTTAACTGCACTGAAGACCATTGGCCTTGTGCCTACATGCACTAGAAGACGACCTCTGCGGAGTACCTCTACCTTAAAACAAGTCATTTCACCCAATTCTGCTTTTTCTTGTCTTACATTGGACTCTGATCATATTACTGAACATGTAAATACCCATCAACTTGTATCTGTCCAGCTTTCTCTTAGAGGCTTCAGCTGGAGCACCTTTTCTTCACCTTCAAAGTGTTTTTGTTTTGGTGTGGGTTTTGGAGGGGGTTTTGGGGTTTTTTTGTTTTGTTTTACAGGCTCAGGAAGGAAGAAAATGGGAATCAAGTGCTTGGAAACTATAAGCTCTAAGTCTTCCCTAGTAAAAGGCAGAGAGGAGAGCAAGCCAAGCCTCCTGTGAGTGGGGAGGCTGACTTTCACAGCAACTCATTCCCAGTCATCCACCAACAGGTCCAATACTACTGGTCTGGGTGTATTTGAAAAGCCCATCCCCAAACACCCATCATGGGCTATCCATCATATAATCACCTCCCTTACCATGTCCCACCCATGCTCTTCACCTGCTGGTGATCAGCCAGATCTAAGTTTTCCTTCAGCTGTTGAATTCATGCTCTTACATTTAAATGCTGCTCAAATTAAAAAAAAAAAAAAAAAAATCAACAATCAAAACGCAAAAAAAACCCCAAACCAGCTCTGGTGTTTACTTTCTGATTTCCACCTGTAGTAATGTGAGACAAAGCAACAATCACATTTTTTGCTGTATCACATTTTTTCCCTGCTAACAATGCCTTCCAGTGATGCTTGATAAGTTCTGTTTACCCAAGCTATCACAAGTAGAATAACACATGTCAACTAACTGCTTTTTCATTTAGGACCCTGGGTCCAGAGAGGGGGAAGAAAAACCCTTTAACCATTCAAATAGCACTTACTCATGCCAGGAACGCCTGAAGTTAAGAAAAACTTGCGTAAATAAAAGTTTTAAAGTTCTGACTCCTAGGAGTTGTTTTACTAGGAATCCAACCTTCTGTTTAAATAAGTGAGGTAAGTCCAGCTACTTATATTAGTTTCATATATGGGATATCAAGTATTTTTATTTTTTCCAGATACAAGAAGATGAAGCTTTCTGCACTGGCCCTTATTCTTGTGGGAATATAAAGAGAAAACCATGCCTCTCTTCTTACTGTATTAGTGCCTCGTAATATACACCAGATGATCAATAAACTACATAAAAATTAAATCAAACTGACAGTCTTTAAAAAAAAATGGGCTCTAAGCAGAAACAATTGTTTTAAAGACTGTGGTGTCTGGAGTATTAAACTCACGTGCTGTTGTGTTATTAATCTCTTTGTTGGAAGCCAGTTGATTTCCCCTGCCTGTGTCTGTCAATTAAATATTCAGCATTGCAGCCACAATTGAACGGTTGATGTTTTGGCATGCAAAAACCTTTTTTTTTGAGACAGACTGTTGACAGTTTCCTTACATGCCATCCCATTTCCAAAAGCCAAGGAGGCTAGCAAACCCAGACCTCTGCCAGAGATGCCTGAAAACACTTCAAAGCGATCTTTTAAAGACATGAGTTGAGCGAGATGGGTGCGAAAGGGGAGAAAGAAGAAAGGCAGAACCACTGGGAAACCCGACCTCCGAGCAACACAAAGTAACCAGAGCTGCAAGAGTTTCTCTTTTTTCATTATTAGAAAAAAAAAATATAAAAAATTTAAATGAACCCGAGCTGCGGGGTGCTGGAGCCGTAGAGCACTACCTCCACCTGGAGCTGGCCGTGCCGCCCACCGAGGTGAAAAAATCCGGGGGGGCACCTCCGGGGGCGCATCCCCGAGCCCACAGTGCCCCCTGCGTACCGCCCGCAGCCCCCCCCCCCGCCTCCCCCCCTCCTCTCCCTCCAGAGCCGGGTCACGACATGGTGGGGGAAAACGATAGATAAATAAAATAATAAAAATAATAATCAGTAAATTGGGGGGGTGGGGGGTGTTATGCCCACCGCTCTGAGAGGACAGCCGGCTGCCCCGCTCCCCACCCATCCAGCCCCGCGGTGACCCCGGCGGGACGCGCTCCCCGGCCCGGCGCTCCCCGGCTCCCCGATCCCCAGTTCCCCGCTCCCCGGCTGGCCTCGGCCGGCGGCCCCGCTCCTCCTCGCTCCGCTCCGCTTTTGTTTGCGAAGCGTCGCGGCCGAGCTCTGCCCTCCCTTCCTCCCTCNGGCCGGGGGGGCACCTCCGGGGGCGCATCCCCGAGCCCACAGTGCCCCCTGCGTACCGCCGGCAGCCCACCCCCCAGCCTCCCGCCCTCCTCTCCCTCCAGAGCCGGGTCACGACATGGTGGGGGAAAACGATAGATAAATAAAATAATAAAAATAATAATCAGTAAATTGGGGGGGTGGGGGGTGTTATGCCCACCGCTCTGAGAGGACAGCCGGCTGCCCCGCTCCCCACCCATCCAGCCCCGCGGTGACCCCGGCGGGACGCGCTCCCCGGCCCGGCGCTCCCCGGCTCCCCGATCCCCAGTTCCCCGCTCCCCGGCTGGCCTCGGCCGGCGGCCCCGCTCCTCCTCGCTCCGCTCCGCTTTTGTTTGCGAAGCGTCGCGGCCGAGCTCTGCCCTCCCTCCCTTTGCAAAACTTTTCCGAAGTGGGAGCCCGGGGACTGGAGGGGAGCTTGGGGAGGGGGGAGAGGAGCGGAGGGAAGGGTCGCAGAGCCCCTTGGCTGCTCACCCATGATGAGGCAGAGGAAGTCGAGGCAGATGAGCAGGGCTTTCTTGCTGCTGCTCTTGGCCGGGTTGTTGTTCAGCGCCGGGCTGCCCCCATTCTTGCTCTCCGGCGGGATCGCCTTATCGTACTTGTAGCTCTGCATTATCGGGGGCGAACGCCCGAATCGTGCCGTACTGTGGCGAACCGAGCCGTGCTGTGCTGTTCCGAACCGTGCCGAGCCGCCAGCCGAGCCGGGCCGGGCCGAGCCGCGCCGCCGGGGCTCACACGCGGTGCGGCGGGGAGGTGCTGCCCGAGCCGCCGGAGCCGCTCCCGGCCTCTCCGGTGGGGCACGGGAGGGGAAAAGCAGGCGGGTCTTCCAACAACAACAACAAAAAATTATAAAAAAAAAAAAAGTAGCAAAACAAAACAAGCACAAAAACACCAGCAAAGGAGGAGCCGGAGGGAAAGGGGGGAGCGAGGGAGAAGTTTGTGGGTGTCCCAAGGCGGTGGAAAAGTCCTGGAGGAAAAGCCGGGGGGAGGGATAAAAATAATAAAAAATATAGAGAAATTTGTATCAAGGTCTCAGTCCGCGATGGGGAAAAGGTGCGGAGCGAGGAGCAGGGCGATCCTGACTCCCGCGGGCAGGTGGGATCCGCGCTGGGCTCCGCGCTGCGCTGCGTTGGGGGCTCCCGCCGCGCCCGCCCCGGCCGCTCTGGGAGCCACCGGCTTGTTTCTGCACTTTTATTTCGCGAGGTCCTTTCCANAAAAAAAAAAAAAAAAAAAAAAAAAAAAAAAAAAAAAAAAGAGAGAGAGAGAGAAAAAAAATCAGTCACTTCGCCTCGGATGGGATATCCAAGTAAGCACAGCCCCTTTCCTGCATCTGACATTTTACATAGATAATTAACTCCACATTTTTTTCCTGAGGGAAGTTAAAAAAAAAAAAAAAAGAGTCAGGAACTAAAGTTTTTTCGCAGACCAGAAGGAGGGAGCCTCTAGCGTTCACAAACCAGAGGAGTGCAATGGGAGAGGGCGGGGGGAGGGAAACAACCAGCTGATCCAAGTCTGGAGGACTCCCGAAAGGTGGTAATGGTGTGAAGGGGAGAAAACTGGTGACTAAGAACTTTAAACATATTTCTCCCGGTTTTTCTTCCTGCCCTCCAGCTCTGCTCCAGGTGCTGAGACAGACCCTTTCCGAGGGGATACGGGGTGCATGGTACCCACACACCCCAACACCTGGCAGATCCCCATGGGGTGACCATGGCAAGAACGGATCCTGCCCTGCCTGCTTGGGGCTGAAGGATGGGTTTGGCCATGCCACCCCCTTGCTGGGTACCACCGCCAAACCATGGCAGCCCTCCTGCATCAGCAATGCCACCTTCATAAAATAAGTGTAATGAGAGTGTTCAGAGTTGGGCGAGGAATTAGTATGTTGGTTAATCGCCCCTTTGGTCTAATTAAAAATCACCAAGGAATTAAACAAAAGGTTTCCCAGGAACCCAGGCTGGTGGGATGGCGATGCTAGAAGCTCTGAGCCGGGCAGCTGGGGAGAACAAGTGTGTGGTACAAAAAGAAACTGCTCAGGACAGCATCTAACCACTTTTCTTCTATTTTTTTGGTCTTGATTCTGACCTCGGCCTTCCATCTGTGTGCTGGCAAACCACCACAGGGCCAAATCCTGCACCGAGGCACATAGCCTTCCAGGTCCCTGGTGTTTTGCTGCCTGCAGAGGAAGGCAGGCAGGGAGGGCAGGCAGGCAGGGAGGGCAGGTAGGAACCCCCAACAATGACATGCTTCTCTGCTGCTTTTCATGGAGCTGCAGACTATAACCTGAGCGCTGGAGATTGTGCCTCAGCCAGGGCAGGTTTTCCAGGAATCTGTTTAGACACATACCTGGGCATATTTGGGGCAGCCTAGAAGGAAGAAAGCAAAGTGTCTGTTTTCATATTTTACTTTTATATGTGCGGTATAAAAACAAAGGGGAAAACAGACCTTGGATTTTTCTCCAATTCTTTTATTAAGCCTCAACAACATGCACTCAGGTGTCATCATCTCCCACTTTACTTTTGAGGAGAGGGCTCTCTTTTGCCCAGTATCGCCGCATGGCACTGAGCACAAAACCATCAGTTTTGGCCCAAAATGGTGCCCTGCAGTGACAGTCACCCACCAGGAGCCAAGCTGCCTCTGGAGGACATACCTCAAGGTCTCTCTCTCTTTTCCCCTGATCGCAGCAGAGGTGTGGGTGCCTAATTTAGGCTTCTGGGATGCCTGATGTGGAAAGAATCCTCACGTGGGAATTCTCCCCCAGCCAAGGGGGCCAGCCCCACGCCAGCTGCGGGCACCCTGCCCAGTTCAGTCCTTACCCGCACCCTTCAGAGCCTGGCCCTTGCGACAGGAGCCCACAGCTTTCAGCATCCATCTTCAGCATCCCTGCATCCCAAAATCTGCTGATTGAAAATGTTCCTCATTCAAATTCCCTGGGTTAAATTAGATTTTGTGTTTCAAGCGAGGAAAGGGAAAAAAAAAAAATCATTGTAACAGCAAACAAGCAAAAAAAGAGTCTTTTTTTGTACTTAAAGGGAAATTGAAATTATAGCTTTATATTTGCATTTACGAGACCCCTCAGGCTACTAATGTTTGCATTTTCATAACAAAAAGATCGTACTGTTAATTGATGCAAGCCAGGGCGTACAAAAAAGTCTGAATCTTGGACAATTTCTTAAGGGAGCAGCCACTACAATTGCTCAGTTCACATTGACAGTGGGTGAGTCAGCAGCTCCCAAAAGCAGCTTCTGTGCCTTTGTCAATAATATGCAAGAGATTCATTGGCAATAATTAATTGTTTATTCATAAGTGCAATTATTGACTATACCATGATGCAACAGCTATCCTTTTAGGGCACAGCTTTTCCTTTCAGTCAGATTCTAAGTTCCCACTATGGACTGAAGTTTTTTTTTTTTCTTGCTATAAATTAACGGAACCAATTGCATTTACATTATCAGTGAATTTTGCCCCAAATTTATGGAGAACAGTGGACCTCACAACATTTTCACTCTCTTCCCATCTTAGCTGGACCAGACCCCTGATGAACAAGGAACACAGAACTGATATAATCTATGGGAAAATAAAATATTTGCAGTAACACTTGCCCTTCCCCAAATTTAAGCATTAACTGGGATATTTCAGAATCCATCAATATTAAAACAGAAATTGTGTTTTCAATCTTGTAACAGGAAAAGGGGCACGAGCTGGATGCTGCCCCTTGTACCTTTGTATCTGTGGGACACAAGTGCATGGAAACCTGCTCATTACATGGCAATAATTTCAAAATGACAGAAGCTCTTCCTCATTCGGCATGACCAGTCATCATGAGCCAGGCCAAACAGTACCACTTCTGTAAAAAAAAACCCCAAACAAGTAAATAAGTTCCTGGTTTTATTTTTTCTCTATTGTCCAGAGAAGACCATGCCTGAGGGGGCAGTAAAATCCGATTTGGGGAAAGAGGAGCCTGTTGAAAGCGCCTTTTTCCACCTGGGTGGGTTGGGGAGAGAGAAGGGAAAGGAGGCAGCTCTGGTTTCTGCTCTGAGACTCACGGAAGTAGTTTATCCCACACATTATTTAATGTAAAATAATTATTTATTGGAGTGGAGAGAGGAACTATACCCTGCCCTTACACTCCCGCTTACCCCATCCCACTCCCCTTGGCCTGGTGCAACTTTAACTAGTCCCTAACGTGTTTCATCAGTCCAGCATCACTGCTGGGGCACTGTGACAGCCCATCAGGCAGCACTGCCCTTCGCCGCGCTGAGCCCCTGCTCCTGGGGCTGCTCCTTGGATGGGCAGGATACGGCCCCCGTGCTCCAGGATGTGGCCCTGGTGCTCTGGGCTGCTCCTCTTGCAAGTGGAGAGAATTTCTGCTGCTCTTCCTCATGTGCTGCAAACAGAAAGGACATTGCAGGGCAGTTTGATGTCTAAAGCGTGCGCGGTTGCACACTCATTTTGATGCACAGCCCAGCGCCAAACCACTGCTGTCCCCTCAGACCTATGGCAGGGTTTTATACAGGACCCCACTTTGCTTTTCCATCACGGGGAGGATTTGGCAGCAGGTCTTCTGGAGAAGGGACATGCAGCAGGGAAGGACCAAGCCCTGCCTATTGTATTTCTTGGAGCTGTTCATGACCATGTCTACAGCAAACCTAAAATAAGAAAGTGAGCTCTGCTCCGTCCACCAATTGTTACCTGTTATCTGTGATTTTGCTCCGATTTCCCTGTTCGGTGGGGACCAGTTATGTGCTGCACATCAGGTGGCCTAAACTGGAGTCACGAGGCCAGAATACCAGTAAACTTCTGGGAAGTCCAAAGCTGAACCACCACTACCTTGTTCAAGACTATTTTTAGTGCCAGCAGCTGCTGCTGGAGAACCCAGCATGAGAGGGGATGCAAATCGTGGGGAGGGAGCTGGGGGCTCTGCCAAGCCCACCCCAAGGCAGGAAGAGGCTAAGAGCAGGACAGCTGCCACGTCCCCTTCACCCGCATCGGGTTGTCCAACCTGCGCAATCATTGCTGCCCCGTTAAGAAATGTTTGCTAAGGCTGGACTTAGCCCTGTCATTGCAGAGAGACACAAATAAAAGTGAAATCCAAAGGGGGCCCAGTTCTGCCCTCTCCAATGCCACTGGGAAAAATTAAGCCTCATAAATCTTCAGGTCATTTTTTTAAAAAATTAACTGATAAATGTCATCCTGATACAGCATTTGAGGCTGTTCAGGAAATCGGGGACCCAGATTGACACAGGCCTGGAGGGTCATCCCTCAAGCACGTGCCTCGGTGACCCACGGGGTAGGAAGGTCTGTGGTCACAGCCCCATTCCCGGCATCCCAAATGACTTGGGGTCAGATGCATTCGATTTGCCAACAGCCTTCAAGCCTGGTCTGTTTTGAAACCAGCATTTGTACTACTGCCAAGTTTCACAATCCTTGTGTTTCTCCTTTAATTTAATTTAGTTCCCCTAAATCTTGCTGGCTCCTGACATGATTAGAGGATCCCACTTTGCGACAGTACAAAGAGAGGAAAAAAAATAATAATTTCAAATGACACGATTAGGACAAAAAGCTTGAAAATGTGACCTCCAAATCTCATCTGGAAGATCCAGACACACAAGCGGCAGAAAGCGATGCCTTTAGATTTAATCTAAAGATTTTCTGAAGGCCAAATCCCACTATTCGAAGGAGCCTGATTTACGATTTGGGGGCACTAGGGACTGGTAACACCTTGTGTATCGTCCTAGTTGTGCTTCTGGCTGCCATCCCTGTCCTCAAAAAAGAGAATAACAGCACCATCTACTGCCCTTTTGTAGCATTTGCTTGGAAAAACCAAACCCTTCAGCTCCATCAAACTCCCTCCAGCAGGTCATGGTGATGGTGTCCCACTGCCTGGTGACACAGCCCAGTATTGATGGAGCAATGGGAGCAAACTCGGACTGCAAAAATCAAAAGCAGCGTCTTAATTACAAAAGACGCACGTTAATTATTAGAAATTCCAGCCCTGAATAATACACCTTCTCCCCAACTGGTGGCATTAAAAAGGATTTCAATAGACCAGTATTTTCATATAGTTCCCTCAAATCCTTTCATATGTTTATTAGCAGAACCTTAAAGGGCTGTCTGTAGAATTCACAATTTCTACCGGGCAGGTATTTTCACCGTCACCAGCAGTTAATGAAAGAGGTGGTACATCGCCGCTCGTTTCAAACCTGGTAAAATCTGGGTCTGTGCTCTGTGCTGGCGAGCTCCCAGAAGTTTGTTGGAAAGTCAAGAATGTGCCATGGTTTAATTACGCTTCTAGGTCAGGATCGAAATGAAAGCCCTGTTATAAACAGCAGTCTCAGAGGAAAGGTCCACACTCGAGTTTTTAGCCCCGAATTGATTGCCGGTTAACTTGGGGTAGTTAACACATTTGTAATGTCTGGTCTGGACACTTCCCAGGTATTTGTTGCAGAATTCAAACATTTGTGGTTTATAGTGTAAACAGGTCCACCTACATTTTTTCAGTCTGGATTGATTTCTGGTTGCAAACAAACTCAATAACCTGGTTGAAAATTCTCAGCATCCAAATGAAAAGTGAAAGAAAAAAAAAAAAAACTTTTTCCATGTCTAGACCAAACCATTTTATGGGCCACCCGATAGCTTTTGGCATCATCTTCAAAGTGTCGAGTCCCTGATGATGAACACGGACGGGTGCTGATGGGGCAGGTGCTGGCCACCGGCACCGTGGGGCAGCAGGAAAGGGGATGCAGCCATGGCGTGTGCNGGGAGGTGTCCCATGGCAGGGGGTGGAATTCGATGGTCTTTAAGGTCCCTTCCAACTCAAACCATTCTGTGATTCTATTAATCTATGTAAGTGGGGAAGCAGGGAGAAACTTTTGAAAGAAAATTGAAGCAAAATCTCTATGGAACAATGCTGGGGCTCATCAAGACATCAGTGCAAGAAAAAAATGAAGCGTATGGCCTCACACATGTGGGTCCCTTTATCGATCCTGTCTTGCACAATTATATGACATGAAAATGGAGATACACTGGGCTCCAGTGTCCCTCTTGTTGCCACCTCACATGAGCCGCAAGGATTTGTATACAATGCACCAGTCCCTGGGCTTATCTGCTCTCGAGTCTCTATCTCGATAATTCATTGTCAGCAATCCTCAAGTATTTAAATGTGTTTGCAGGGGCCAAGCTGGACCCTCCCCAAATATTTGCTTCAGCAAACAAACTGGGTTTGCTGTAACCCCAGCCATCCTTACCTTGATGCCTCCATCCCATGCAATGTCCAGGGGGGTGTAGAGGGGCTGCACAGCCTGGTTCTGCCGTCGAGGAGCTTTCCTCCTTCTGCACTGAAACCGCAAAGGAACCCTTTGCAAGAAAACGGGGAGAAAAGAGGTTTTCCAGGAATAACACTGAGCAAGGTTGTGCCACAGGGTGACAAAATTCAGATGGTGATGCTGCAGCAGCCCCTCGAGTGGTCCAGGAGCAGGAGGGGGCTGCAGGACCTCAATGTCCCCCTTGAGTGCTGCACCAAGCCTTCGAGGGGCACAGCACACGCACACAAAAATCTCACCAACAGCCTTCAAAGCCTGCTCTTTGCTCCCATTTATCTTACCTAGCACTCCACTGAAGTACGGATTTACATAATACATACCTAACACATTCATGTTCTTATTCATCGAGGGGATCTCGACGCTGGTTTCTTCGAAAGTCTTGCCAAAACCGATCAAGCTCCTTACAACCAAAGATGGTTTTATAGGTCTGAAAAGGATTTTCTCCCCTGTTTGTGTTCTGAATACTTTCACATCGGCTGTTTGATACTCTGATAAGAGCCAGGCCCAACAACTCAGGAGCGGTTGGATCCGTGGTTTGGGTTGGTAGCACATTACAAAACTACAGCACTCAAGTTACTGACTCAGTATGAACCATTTGGTTCACACCCTTTCTCTAGCTACAACATTTTCCCAAATTATCTTGCAATAGAGCCTTTTAGTAGCCAGAAGGGGTCAAGCCAGGCCCACTCCCATTTGTCATGAAGATTTCCAGTTAAATCCCCCCCCCTTTTTTTTTTTTTATCTTCAGTGCACAACCCTCCCTTCCCACTTCAGTTTTCTGTGCCAGTTTAATTTTGCTTGGGACACAGGATTTCAAAAGACTGAAGAAATGCCTATGAAGAAGAAAAGCCTCTAAAATAAATGATATTCAAGTTCTTATATTGACCTTAATACAGCTCAAATGACTTTCCAAATGCATGCAAGCTGCCTGCAGACAACAGCATCAAACCGCTGGAAGGATTCTGTTCTATTTTCTCTGTACACAGATTCACTGCAATATCTGTCTAGCCTATCTTTTGTTTTATTTTGAAAGGGCTAAAGAAATATTTGCTTTTATATGAATGTTTGGGCATAAATTCTTCTCCTAGCCAAGAGCAGACAAAGAAAAATGAGAAGTAAATCACCCATTTTCTTTTAAATAGTGATAATGATCTGTTCTTGAAACAAACTGTTGGGTTAGTGGTTGATCTTTCCACCTTTATATCATGTCTTTAGACAGGACATGCTGTAGCTGAACACAAAATATTGGGCTTGGTACAGGAGAGGATGAAATTAGACAGCTTGAGCTACCCCAGAGCATTAATGGCCTCTTCTGCTCTTCGAAACAGGCAAATTTGCTCTGAACCAGGGATTATGAAATAATGAAGAGTAAATCCCTTTAAAATTGCCAGTAAATGTCAGGAAATACACTTTAAAGACACAAAGACACAGGTTCACTGACGGTTGTTGCACAATAGATCACAAATAGCTCGCGCGCTCCGTCACGGGCGCCTTTATCTCCTTTATCCAGTATTGCCAACACCAAACACTAAATGTCAAAACCCTTCTGTTTCCAAACCCTGAGATGGTTTTGAAATACCAAGATTCAAAAATGAAAGAAAAAAGACTCCCCCAAAGTGGTGCATTTTGGGTTCTCGTTTTATCTCCCCTGGGCTGCCCACTTTTCCCAGCCACGCGCCCACGTTTACAGCCCTTCTGCTCCCAGCAAAGCCTCCTACCACCAGCTGCTTGGGAAAAGAAGTAAAATACCAACCGTGAGGTGACTTTTTGGGTAACACACCCGACGCCAGAAGCACAAATTGCACAAGTCTGACAAGGCATTATTTAAATTCGGTTTTGTTTTCATCTTCTTTGCAGAGCCTGCCAGCCTGGGTGGCTCTGCAACCATGTGTGCTTCCATCCACGTGGGCACGAGCACTGGATAAACAACCCAAAAAATACCGGTAGGTCACAATGTGCATTAAGGAACTCAGACCTGATTTTACTCTTTCCTACTGGACTTTGATGAAAAGCTCCTGATAATGGTCCTTGAAGAGAAAAAACATTATTTTCCTCTTTCTTGACCCATTCTTGGCCATGTTTTCCATACGCAGATAGCACCTTGTTGTTGGAGGTTGAGAAGCTGTTTCTCTCTGTATTACACATCCAACCTGAAGGCAAGAAGTAGAACAGAAAGAGGAAAAATAAAATAATTCAATGAGCTCAGTATATAAACCCATCTGAAAAATAATTCCATAAAAGAGGATCCCTGCTTCCTAAAATAGCTTGGCACCAGGCTGTAATGAAAGGTCCTATTGCCGATGCCAGCCAAGGAGAGCAAGCACACCATGACCGCCTGCCCTTGCAAGAACTCAGCCTGGACAACGCTGAGATCTCTGCTGTGACCGTCTGCTTAACACCATTGATTTGTAAAGCAAGTGATAAACAGCACCTTGCTTCAAAAGTTTCACGGTTCACAGAAATTAAACCTGGCCGGTCTAAAAGGCTATTATTAGTGTGCCTTCTTGTGCAGATATGATCTCAAGAAAAACACACATCTAGGTCTAATAATAATAAATAATAAAGCTATTCATACAGCCTGCTGCTTACACGATGGCAATTTCCCCATAATTGCAGGGAAAAGAAATGGGCACACAAATAGCAGTCTGTAGTAACTCTGGGCTACCCGGGGCTTGGGCTGAGGCTATTTCTTATAAGTACATATACTTTGGGGAAGAAAGGTATTTCAAACTGCAGCATAACCTTGACAAAGCTCTCCTGCATCCCTGCTTGGAGCTGTATTCACACCAANAAAAAAAAAAAAAAAAAAAAAAAAAAGGGGGGGGTGGAAATAGTGTGAACACGAAGGTGTTTCAGAGGGAAAATAGTTTCTGGGTGGTGATGAGTCCCAGCCCCTTTTGCTGCCAAAACCTCCAGGCAGTGAAGCAACCCTCGAACAGCTCTTTCCCCGCCTGTCACGAGAATCGCAAGACAAATTTACGCCCAGGAGTGAATGCCTGTGATTAAGCAAGCTGGGAAACCAAGCGCCTGCCCCCATCCTTTCTCCCTGGCGGGGCTGCGGGGGTGGCGAGGCGGGGTGCTGCGGCCAGCAGATGCTGGCTCCGCGATAAGTTCAGGGCAGCTCCTGCCTCCTGCTTGCGGTGCTGGGTGGGATGCTGCAGCCCTGAGACCCCTTTGCTTACCTAGAGAGAGGCGAAGAGGCTCGGGAGAGACCGTCACAAAGTCACCTCCAGCATGGGCTGGGACCTGGAACTCAGCATCCTCCCAACCAGGGACAGGGCGCATGCAAATGATGCTGGTAATTGCACAGCGCTCATTAAGTTGTTAAACTCAAGGTCACCTGCGGCAGGTAAACAAGGCAGGGAGGGAGCGTCGTGTCCCTCCCATGGCTCCTGCACCTCCAGGCAGCCACCCACGGCCAGTTACTCATTTTGGCATCCCAGCTGGCTCCTCACACCTTTGCGTGCTCCTCGGTGCTGTACACATCAGCATCTTCCAGCCCCAGCCTGGGCGCTGGCTCCCAGCCCCATGTACCAAACTGGGGCTGAGCCACGGGGCCGAGCACAGCTGCCTCTCCCAGCTGCTTATTATCAGAAATATCCTGATAGCCCACCTGGGGTGCTAATCCTGCCTGGAGCTGAAGTTGAATGTTCCCCGACAGGAAGGCACAGAGGTGGAACAGGGAGAGATGCTGAATGCTTCCCCTCCTCATGCCAGCACAAAGACATCTTCATGGTAAAGAGAAGGAAAAATCAACAGGGTGAGAGCCATCGTGTGTGGTGCTTCTGCCTTCTTCCAAAGCCCGTTACTGGCCTAGGGACAACCTGGCTTAGTTAGAAAATAAAGTGGACGAAGCAAAGGTAATTCCCCCATTAGGAAATATTTTCCAGCTCAGAGCAGCTTCATTTCCAGTCACCTGCAGCTGCCCCCAGACTACACACCTTAGGGGACACCAAGGTACAGCACAGGAACAGCCAGCGGCGTATGCAGCATCCCAGCACCCATGAGGCTGGCAGCACTCAGGGGAAAAAGAGGACATGGCTAAATGCATCCACACAGGCTTTAAAGCACCTTGACTTGTGCATGATGCCTTTACTCTTCATCCCCTCACATTATTTTCCTGTCCCCGTGGCCCAGCACTTGTCCAAGACAGCAGAGCCAACCTCGGAGCGAGCTGTACCCCAACGGGATGGCAGCAGGAGCTGGATAAAAGGCCATCTCCTTGCCCCTTTTGGATTTTTTTCCCCATCCAGACGGGATCTCCAATTTTGGATCCAGTTGCAACTAGCATTTCAGAGCCCAGGACTGCATTCAGGAGCCCAAATTCCCCCCTTGGATGCCATCTAGTGCTCAGTGGTGAGAGCAGAGGAGCCTCGCATGTACTGGGAGCTGCTGGGGAGGGAGATCTCCGCTCCTCTTCCAGGGGCTGCGGCCACCATTCTGGCTTTGAGCTGCTGGCTCACACCAGATTTTATTTCATTATTTCCCAAGATCTCACTGAAAAATCACCTGTGGTTTGGGTGACAAAGCTTTTTCTGACCATTTCCTTCTCTACCTTTTTTTTTTTTTTTCCCTGTAATATTGTATAATTTCAGGAACAAGCAAAGATATAGCAGCACAAACTCAGGAGGTGCAACTCTTTCAGAGGATAACATCTGCTGGAGCCATCTGAAATCTGTTTCCAGGCTGCTGGAAGAAAATATTTCCTTGAAGTGCCAGTCTATCAGATTTATCAGAGAAGGCTGCCATAGGGTGGGAAGCGCCTATTTCTCTTCATTTGACTGTAAAACAAACCCAAAAGGCTTGTACGGATATTGCCACCCCTTCAGGGAGCAGCACGGATCCCATGGAGGGCTTTTGAGGGGAAATTTGGGTAGATTGTCACCAGCCAACATGGTGAACGCAAACAGAAGAGCTTTCCTCATGGATTACAAGAGGTGCAGAGAGGGTAGAGGAAAAACAGGTAGAAAATAGCCCGGCACTTCAGAAATACGACTTGCAATCAGAACATAAGGAACGCAGAAGGGAAAATAACCCCAGCATTTCATATGCATTGCAACTTCTTTCAACCAGCCTCTTTGTGTTCTTCTCACCAAAAGCTTGTTTTACCTGTTTCTACTATTTTTATTCTTTTCTTGCTGTGTGCCCTCATGCATACAGAGCTTAGAGCATTAGCTCAACCTGCAGCCACAGATGCTTGAATTGGCCCATCACATGTGCCCACACACCCCTATCCCACAGCCAGGCACCCTCATCTCCTCTTGCACCCTGCAGAGATGGTTTTGGTCTCCAGGAGATGAACCACTGGGCTGAAGGGCTGGGCTTGTCCCAGTGCCAGGCTGAGGGGCAGAGAAACCTCAGTGAAACCCTGAGATTCGTGTATCCTGGGGAGGATGGCAGGGCATTTCATCCAAACTCTGGCACTACTGATTTTTCTGCGTGATCTCTAGGGAATGTCATCCCACTGTTGAGCACAGCACATGCCAACACACAAATTCCTTCCACCACCCAGCCTTGGTCCCCAGAAGCATCACGAGACGCACTGAGACTGAAAACCTCCCTCCTCCACCTCTCTCCCAGAACCCAGAAACACACACCCCACGTGCCCCCGATGCATCACGGCCCTGCAGCTCCCAAGAGCCAGCTCAGGTCTGTCTCACCCAGCCCAGGTCTCACCTCTGCACTGCAATGTAGACATATCCCCAGGGCACGTCTATTCGCCAGGCTGGGGCTGCTCCGCTCCTGCCGGGAGCTGGCAGGGTGCAAGTCAGGTCTGGTTTGGAAGCTGCAGAGCGGCGTTACGGTGCAAAGCCAACCGAATTTACCTGGGCACCGCGCCACGCTGAAACAGCTCTACAGCACACATCCAGCTTGGGGCGAAAGCGGCGGAGGCTGTGCAGACCTGCTCCTCCAAAGCCTCCTGCTCCCAGCTCCCCATCACCACCGCTCTCTGAGAGAGCATTCCCATCCACAGCTCATCCTGCTTTCCTCTGCTGGCATCTCCCCCTCCCAAAGGTGGCATGTCCATGCTCTTGCTGCAACAAAGCCATCAGGAGTGTTGTATCTTGGTGTCTTTGGGGTAACCTAGCTCCTGCCAGAGCTGTGCTCCCAGTTCAGAGACACTGGGACCGAGTCTGCTCTAGCAGAAGAAGCTAAAATTATTTGCTTGTTTGTTGTTTTATTAATTCTCTCTCTTTTTTTTTTTTTTTTTCATCTGTAATTTCAAATGGTGCAATTTGGAGATCAAAGCTCTTCCCTTGCTTTAATGGGTCCCTGTATGTCCTGGCTTTCACACGTACAGGAGCCTCTGCCTCAAGGAAATTCATGAGACTCAATTTCAGCCAACATGAACCAATTCACAGAGAAGACAAACTGGGCTGAATTTTTGCTCTTGCTCAGAAGACAAACTGAGCTGAATTTTGCTCTTGCTCATACCCATCCAAAGTTAATTGGCTTTAATGTGGGAAGAACATTCCAACTCAACTGATCTCAGTCAGATCAGGCGCATCCCTGCTGCGTACTTAAGAAAACCCATTAGATCGTGCTGCCTGTGAAATAACTGCAATTATCCCTGTCCTGAGGTGAGAAAGAGCAGCTGGAGAGTGCATTGCATGGACAAACAGCCAGCAGGACACAAGGCACGGGGCTGCTGCATCTTTCCACCTGGGCTTCCTGAGCAATACTCAGTTCAAAGGTTGATCAAAGATGCTATTTACATTCTACCGGGTTTCTTCAACATGCTACAAATAGTCCCTTTCCTCCCCTATCCCAATGCTGCTATTCTACAGGAAAGAAAGAATTTCAATGGGGGCCAAAATGCATGGCTAGACGTGGGTCTGAGGGAGAAGAGCGCTCCTGCCCAGCTGGAGATGCTGGTAGGTGGTGGCCAATGTCATTCAACACATTGGAAACAGGAGAGCCAGTCTCACCAGTTATATCTGAATGGAAACTTGGTCTCTATAGAGCATGGATGAAACCTCCAGCCTGAGGGCATGGAAGAGCTTGAGGTTCTAGCTGGACCTACTCTCCAACTTAGCTCACCCTTTGAACACGGTCCCGAGGCAGCATTCCCAGGCGATGCCCCCTCTCCTTGGGAGCTGGTTGAGGCCACACTGGAGCAAGCACTGAAAAACCCCCATGCCACCAGCCTCAGTTATTTCTTGATTTGATTTTTTCCTGAGGTAAACACTTTGCTGCCATTCAATGCAATAGGCTGTCCCCTCCTCGTCCTTTCTGCGTCACCCTGCCCAGTGACACTGCTGGTCTAGAAGACTACTCAGGTCACGCATGTTGTCAGAGCTGGGCTGGATCTATCTGTGATGCGTGACAGCTCATGAATCAGTGAATTGGGAGCAAATTGGCTTCCCTTGCATTTGAAATGAGCTGAATCTTTCTCATAGACCTACTCCATCACTACCCATTTAACATCAAAAAAAAAAAAAGAAAAAGAAAAAAACAGACTCTCTGTTCTCTCACATCTAGCAGAAGCACCTCTCAGAATGGGGTCTCTTTTCCTATTAGAAATTGTAAGTATGTTTTTTTTTGTGCACAGTGCCATTTGATGATAAAACACAGGCTCTGGTTTAACAAATCAATACAACAGCCCTGTGCAAAGCCCCTCTGAGCAAAGAGCTTCTTGATGTTGAATGTTTCCTTATCTAATCATCCATATGTTAGCATTTCATCATTGAAAACATTGGTAATTAAAAATGCAGAAGGAGATGATCACAAGGAGAGATTAAAGAACTTAAACAAAATATTTGAAACAATAATAGCATTACGTTACAAGGAACAATGTCTCCTTATTAACTACCTGCTGTGCAATAGTGCCGAGGGATCCCAAGCAATGGCTCAAAACCCCTCTGCGTTAGGTAAAATACAAAGACAGGAGCTGCTATAAAAGTGTACAAACTTTCCACAGGGTGCAAAAGGCAGCTTAGCACACGTTTACGTCTTCAAATTCTTTGAGATAGATCCTTAAGTTTTACTTACTTACTTACTTAAGTCTTACTGAATTCCAAACGTTGATAACATGTTGCCTGAACCAAGAATTTAGGAGCTCTATTCTTTGAGCTACTCTGCATTTTATAGAGATGCACATCACATGATACATCAGTTAAAAATAACTGGGAAATATCAAGCAATCATAAGTACATGTCCCACAGGCTTGCATATCTTCAATAATTAAATGCCTTCCAATCACGCACTAAGTGACGAGTTTCCCTTTTGCCACTGGAAATAGCATATGCCAAGCCTTCTGCTTTGGTAGGGGTTTTCTTTTGGAAAGCTGTCCTAATAGACACTGCTCGGTGTTTGTTGTAGAGTAGGTAGAGCACAGACCTCTGCTTTGCAGCTGCAGTAGGGTGGAATTTTAGGTTAGTTCTTTTCAGATTTCTCTTTATCAAACCTACAGTCACCAGGCTCCTCCTTCATAAAAACAGGAGAGCTAGCACTGGTCTCCAAATGAAGAATAAGCAGCAAGGACTCGGGGTTTTCAGCTATGAATATCACAAAACCCCCACATGCTTTCTTCACTAGAGCTTAAGGAGCACCAGGGCTGCCTTCAGAGTAAAAATTACCTTTACTCCACATGGAGATCCAAGCGCATCCTCCATTGGGGTGATACATAAAGGGCTGGTTACTACGGACTGAAGACAGAAGAGGAATTCAAAGCCAGCCTGGATACCATAGTTGCTCTGCAAGACAAAATAAATAGTTAAATTCGTATGTAGTTCAGGTAAAGAATCTAGGCATCCCGAGTCATTTCACTGCACAGCTAAGCATGAGACGGATACAATTTCTGTTTCTTCCTTTTAGCCACAGTACAGCAAAATCAGCTCACCTAAACCACCGGAGGAGAATCTCTGTACAATAGCCCCAATGTGTCTTAAATTGCTAAAATAGCCCTTAGCCAATTATCCCATCCACCGTTTCTCATCTGTATAGCTCTGATCATTTCAGAAAGGAGGAAAAGCAGCCACCACCGTTTATGGGAAGAATAAAATTGAAATGAATACAATTCCTCAATTAATCAAAAAATCATCATAAACATCCTGTGAAATGCCCAACAGAGACATCCTAGCTCAGCAATGAAGCCATATTTGTCTCATGTCATTACATTAAAAAAAAAAGCAAAAGTGTGATAGCCTAACTGCCCAGAAGCTTTCCCCAAGCTTCAAATTACTTCGTCCTTGTTCCTTTCCATCCTGTCCCCAACACGTCTTGGAAGGACACTGATGGCCACACTTCTCACACTCATCAGTTGGTGCCTGAAACAGAGACTGAGACACAGGCAGGGGAAGGGAAAAGCACATCAGAAGAGGTGAAAAGGATCAGAAGCAGCATTTTTTCCTCTATAACCTCGCTTGTTTTATAGCTTCACCTCATCAGAGTACACGATCATACACGGTGTAACCTTCAGGAGGTGAGTTTGCAGGTTGTCCTACATGACATGCTGTCAATCACTGTATAAATCATTCCTCTCCTGATTTTTCTCATGCTTGTATTCCAAATTAGATTTTCCCAGCAAACCTGCTGTTCAATCTCAGAGGGTTAAGTGGTTTTCCAGCTGATCCTTGGCCACAGTTTCTTTCTACTCAGCTCAAAACAAGGGCCAAATCCACGCTTGGCTCTGCGCCGCCTGTCTTCAGTATCACTCGATAAGTTCCTTTCGTCTGGAAAAACCTTCAGATTTATCTTCCACTTTTCCCCCATACGGAGATAACGGCCAAATCACAAGCGCCTTCGCTAAACATGTGCGACTCAGATGGTCGTGAAACGTAGTGGGGCTCCTCCACACGCTGACTTACTAGACCCAAAGTCATTTGTTTTTTTCCTACTTGTTAGACCCCCCAGCCCAGTCCAGCTATGACAATAACGGACTTAACGAGAACTCGTTTTGTTGCCAATTAAGCCTTGCCACCACCATGGCTGGGCTGCACAGCGATACGTGCTGCTGTAGGGCTCTCCAGGGAAGCTCATGAGATTCCACCTCCATCTGCATATCCCAGAATTTTTTTTTTTAATTTTTCCCCCCAGCCCAACGAACTTGGCAAAAACATTTTGATTTCTAAGCGGGTTGTGAAAAAACGAACGTTCTCATCCGAGAGGAGGTCTCCGAAGATTTCTGCAGAGGATGCGAGCGCGGCTCCCACGGTCAGGCTAGCCCCAAGGCTCCCATCTCAGAGGGCACCCTCTGGCTAGGAGCACTTCATGGCCTTAGCAGAACATAATGGTTTAAAACGGTACAGCTGATTCACAGAAATGATAAAACCAGATTAGGAGACCTAATCTCTAGGCAGCAGGAAGAACTGATGGGAAGTCCAGCTGTGAAAATCCCTTTCATTTACACAAGGCACAAGAACGGGCCAAAAATGCTACTGTAGGATGATGTCCTGTATCACATGAGTTGGGCAGAAAACATTTGCAGGATTATTACAATATACCCAAATTAATCAGTAAATTCGTGATACAACATACACTGAGCTCCATGGGAAAAAGCTGGCTGCTTCCAGGATGCGATGGAAGAAAATGGAAAATAATTCTAAAGCACAAACTTGCAATAGGACACAAGTAAGGGGATATCTCTGCTTATAAAAGCAGCCGTATCAAGCAGAGTGTAAAATTAAATTGATGCACTAACACGCAATACAGCGTAAGCAAAAATTGATATCCCTAGTTATCTAGGAATACTGCTGCATACATCTAGTGGGCAGGATGAGTGTGTTACGAGGCAGTTACTTAGGTACACAAAATACAGCCAAAAGATTCTTATTTCTTGTGAAACAGGTTTTGGATTGCTTGATCACACAGGTGGTCAAATTCAGGTTTATTTTCACAATGTGCTGCTGAGTTATTAAAGAAAGCATTGTGTAGAGGTTAACTCAGAAGCCTGAGAATCAGGGAAAATACCCTTTATTACGTGTGATTTGTGGTGTATCTTCTGATCAGTAAAATATCAGTAACGTCCCTTTGGTGAAGCCCTAATCCGTTAAGATTTTTTTACACGGCAGTGAGACATGCAGGCTGGAGAGGAATACAACTTGCGAGCGCTGCAAGGCAGAGTTTACACACCCTCAGCAGGTTTTAAGGGCTTGGACACACAACGAGGTCGCTGCACTGTCAAGTGGTACCCCAGTTTGGCTGATGGATAGTTACTGCCCGTGTGAGATGCCTTTCCCTTGCACCCCAGGGTGAGCACATGAAGTTCCTGCAGCCAGCCCAGGAACAACCACTCTTTGACAATGGCAACTTCTATGAATTCTATTAGCAATTATTTCTCATCAAAACCTCTAGATAATTAAGGCCTTTCTCCAAATGAGCAAACAGTTCACGCACGTTTCCCATTGCTGCCTCGTTAAGCTCGGTGACCTACATGAAGGATGCCGCTGCAGCCTGGGACGAGCCCCCATCTCCCAGACACACAGAAACGCCAGTTGTGTAATCACCCCTGAGCATCTGCTGCGTGGCAGCCTTGGCACAACCATTACAGACACTGAACTTTTCATCCTAGAAGATAATCCCACCAGGATTGATATGCACAATGGGGGGGAATACTCACTTTTTCCTACCAGCCAGCAAAAATCTGAATTTCTGAGTGTAGATCCAGATGCAAAGGCATTGATGGCATTTTGGCTCGTTTTCCAGCTCGAGGATTCTCTGTTATTTATTTCTGATCTGGTTGGGATTCAAGCTAATGCAACAGAAGTAAAAAATCTCTACTGCTCTTGCAAATAAATCGAGCCATCCTATTGCCATGTGATACAAATTTATAAGGTGAGAGTTGCTCCTCACTCTGCCTAGGTCTAGGAAGGCATGAGAAATCATTCATTGACTGTCTGTAACTTACATCCACTCCACCTTAATGGCACCACAACCTATATATAAAGAGATTTTTTCTCCCCCCCTCTAGACACATTTTTATTCACCTTCAGAATCTGAGTGGGTGAGATTTTACTTTTCTCCAGATTTTCTTCTCTCACTGCTGGCTGCCACATCACTCGAATACAGATGCACAAAATGGCTGGGAGGGTCCTGATGTGCCTGTGTGAGCCCCTTCCTCCAGGAAAGCCAAACCTCTGTCACTGCTGACTGGGGACATCCAAAATTACTCTGGCTGCTCTCACAAAAGGATGCTTGCATTTGGGAAAAAAAGAAAAAGAAAAAGAAAATGAAAAAACCAAACAAAACAGAAGCATAATTCATGCTCTGTCAGAACTATATTTTTTATTTTTTTTTAATTTTTTTTATACTACATCTAGGTATCTGGGACTAGCTGAGCAGCCTGCTTGCTTACAAACTCCTGCTTTTCCCAACTTTGGTTCAGAGAGATACGTGGGGTTTGTTATAGGAAGAGGAACAGCTGGATTATAAACACTGCAGGGAAAAGATGCCCCACTCCCTGCCTCAGCTCTTGCTCCAGTGGTACCATCCTGTGCTCCCTAGTCAGGATAACCCTCCTGAGTGACTCTGAACAAGGTATGAGTCCCATTTAACGGGGAAATGCCCCAAGTCCCTGCACAAATGCACAGGTAATACAGGACTGATGCTTAGAGAAAATCCCTAACAACTGCAAACTCTCCAAATTCATCCCCCCTGGGAAAAGCACTCCCTTTCCTCTAGGATCCCCCGAGTGCTCACATCTCCCTGCCCCTCACCTGCCTTCCTGAGAAGTCCCCGAGACATCTCTCCCTGCTCACACCCTGTTCTGCAAACTGCAGACTCACAGTTCAACCATCTTCCCAACGTTACCATGGTTTCCCAGGTCTCTCACCAAAGCTCTTTCCCACAATGTAACCTAAAATGCTTTTCTTAAAACCTGTAAGAGACTCCTATGCATGGATTGCAGTCCCAATCAAGTTGATTTATTAAAAAATACCTAACCCCAGCTGTGCCAGTTTCTCAGGAACACACCCCAGTAGCTTCTGAAAGAAGGGCGAGCCTGTATAAAATATCAGAGATGGGCTTTCCCAGCCATAACAGCTAGGGAAGCATCAGATCTGGGGACATAATCACATCGAGTTCCGGATGATCCTTATAATGGGGGAGATTATTTAAAGTCATACATCTGATTTTTTTTTTTTTGCAATTTCATAATATTTTGCATTCTTTCATCATATTTGAAAGAAGCCACTCAAGCCTCTCAAACCAAGGTTTTCTGATGCAAGAACTCCACGCCGCAGACCAAAAATAGCAAAATTATGAGCACTAAAAGTGTCTAGCAAGGCTTTTTATTTTAATTCATATTTGAGAAAGGTTTCTAGCAGCTGGAGAAAGTAAGAGCTGTATTCATAAAACCCTTGGCTATTTGCCACACAAATGGTGCTTCTATTGAGCTGGGGTTGGGGGGGGACTGGGATGGGGAATGTGCCTATTCCGCATCAGGAATGCATTTCTCCAATTCATAAATCCTCCCCCTCTCCTCCAGCTGACTAAAGGAAACCTTTCTCAGTTTGCCACCGAGGTGAGAGAGGGCGAGAGCAATTCTCCAGGAGCACCAGCCCCAGAAAGAGGCATTTCAGTCGAAACAACATCCTTATTAAAAACACTCGTACAAACGGGACTATGTGTTATAGCCTGGCCCAGGGATGCTCAGGCCCAGCACTGACAACAGCGGGGACAAATCTCTCAAAGGTGCAGCCAACCCATCATACTAGCAGCCTGCCACGAGGAATAGCATCTTGCCACAAATACTTTCAGGATAGGTCTGAGAATCTCCAGGCTAAAATGCTCCTTCAGACACAGGTGGGCAGAAGGAATGAGCTATGAGGATGCAGAACTGAAACATAGGAAGACTGAGGGCTAAATAATGATTAAAAAAATTTAAAAAGGAAAAAAATCTATATTCACTTTAAAACTGGCAATTGAAGACGATACATAGATGCAACTGTAAATGGGAATTAGTTCTGCCCAGCAAAGCTTTGTCCTAAATGGCAGGTACCACAAGGCACTGAAGGTGCCAAGGCGCAGGGGAATACCTGTACCTTGGGTTGTTCTGGGCTTAGCAACTCCACAGCTCAGCGCTGTTAAAAGCGGAACAGTTTGGGTTAATAAGAGTGGTTGGACTTTTTGGCAGATTCCCAGGTGGGGAGCTTAAAAGTAAAAATAAAATAGAAGCCACTCAAATATTAGGGCTTGGCAGCAGCCAAGCGGAAGGTTTGGATGGGGGGTTTTTAGACTTCAGCTCAGCTCCATCTCTCCCACTTTGGGCACTTCAACCCTTAACTACGTGTAGCCCTTGACAGCTTGCCCAGCATCCCGCAGGGGCTGAACCCAAATCCCGAGGTCCTGGTCGAGACATGAACCATAACATCTGCATTCTGCTGGCCCATCCATATAACAGATTCTGATGCTTCAACAAGCCCCACTTTATTTTTTTCATTTCATACTGTGTGTGGTTTAATTTTAGCCCTATTCTTGTCCTGACTGTTGTGCACATGGAGAACACGCTGTTCCACCCTGTTTGCAGTAATGCTCTGATACACAGCAGAAATACAGATAGGGCAAGGAAATAGCAGAATTGTTCTGCAAGGTCATGGATCTTTAAATAGCATTTCATATCAAGGTCAAAAAAGGCTGGATCTACTGTACAGGCAGCACACCAAATCCTAAACACTTCCCCAGTCTGTCCCTGGAATAGATGCTCATGGGGCCAAACCGAAGGATGAGGATAAACTTCAAACTCCTCCTCACCAGCAAGTGCTTTCCCAGCTGAGCTAATTAGGCAGAGCCAAGAGAAGGTCTGCCAGCTCTCACAGATTATGCCCTAAAAGAAAACATACTTGGCAAGCCACTGAAAAAATGCTATAAGCAGCTTACACAGTCACTGCTTTCCCCCCTACGCTGCTAGAAGTTATCTTCCAGGATATTAGGAAGATTATTAGGAAGAAATTTTTCCCTGTGCGGGGGGTGAGGCAGTGGCCCAGGTTGCCCAGAGAAGCTGTGGGTGCCCCATCCCTGGAGGGGTTCAAGGCCAGGCTGGATGAGGCTTTGGGCAACCTGGGCTAGTGGGAGGTGTTCCTGACCACGGCAGGGGGTTGGAACTCGATGATCCCTAAGGTCCCTCCCAACCCAAACCATTCTGTGATTCTATGA
>VZTO01024390.1:0-14120 GCA_013400615.1 Syrrhaptes paradoxus | reverse complement strand
GATTTTTTTTTTTTTGCAATTTCATAATATTTTGCATTCTTTCATCATATTTGAAAGAAGCCACTCAAGCCTCTCAAACCAAGGTTTTCTGATGCAAGAACTCCACGCCGCAGACCAAAAATAGCAGAATTATGAGCACTAAAAGTGTCTAGCAAGGCTTTTTATTTTAATTCATATTTGAGAAAGGTTTCTAGCAGCTGGAGAAAGTAAGAGCTGTATTCATAAAACCCTTGGCTATTTGCCACACAAATGGTGCTTTTATTGAGCCGGGGTTGGGGGGGGGACTGGGATGGGGAATGTGCCTATTCCGCATCAGGAATGCGTTTCTCCAATTCATAAATCCTCCCCCTCTCCTCCAGCTGACTAAAGGAAACCTTTCTCAGTTTGCCACCGAGGTGAGAGAGGGCGAGAGCAATTCTCCAGGAGCACCAGCCCCAGAAAGAGGCATTTCAGTCGAAACAACATCCTTATTAAAAACACTCGTACAAACGGGACTATGTGTTATAGCCTGGCCCAGGGATGCTCAGGCCCAGCACAGACAACAGCGGGGACAAATCTCTCAAAGGTGCAGCCAACCCATCATACTAGCAGCCTGCCACGAGGAATAGCATCTTGCCACAAATACTTTCAGGATAGGTCTGAGAATCTCCAGGCTAAAATGCTCCTTCAGACACAGGTGGGCAGAAGGAATGAGCTATGAGGATGCAGAACTGAAACATAGGAAGACTGAGGGCTAAATAATGATTAAAAAAATTTAAAAAGGAAAAAAATCTATATTCACTTTAAAACTGGCAATTGAAGATGATACATAGATGCAACTGTAAATGGGAATTAGTTCTGCCAAGCAAAGCTTTGTCCTAAATGGCAGGTACCACAAGGCACTGAAGGTGCCAAGGCGCAGGGGAATACCTGTACCTTGGGTTGTTCTGGGCTTAGCAACTCCACAGCTCAGCGCTGTTAAAAGCAGAGCAGTTTGGGTTAATAAGAGTGGTCGGACTTTTTGGCAGATTCCCAGGTGGGGAGCTTAAAAGTAAAAATAAAATAAAAGCCACTCAAATATTAGGGCTTGGCAGCAGCCAAGCGGAAGGTTTGGATGGGGGGTTTTTAGACTTCAGCTCAGCTCCATCTCTCCCACTTTGGGCACTTCAACCCTTAACTACGTGTAGCCCTTGACAGCTTGCCCAGCATCCCGCAGGGGCTGAACCCAAATCCCGAGGTCCTGGTTGAGACATGAACCATAACATCTGCATTCTGCTGGCCCATCCATATAACAGATTCTGATGCTTCAACAAGCCCCACTTTATTTTTTCATTTCACACTGTGTGTGGTTTAATTTTAGCCCTATTCTTGTCCTGACTGTTGTGCACATGGAGAACACGCTGTTCCACCCTGTTTGCAGTAATGCTCTGATACACAGCAGAAATACAGATAGGGCAAGGAAATAGCAGAATTGTTCTGCAAGGTCATGGATCTTTAAATAGCATTTCATATCAAGGTCAAAAAAGGCTGGATCTACTGTACAGGCAGCACACCAAATCCTAAACACTTCCCCAGTCTGTCCCTGGAATAGATGCTCATGGGGCCAAACCGAAGGATGAGGATAAACTTCAAACTCCTCCTCACCAGCAAGTGCTTTCCCAGCTGAGCTAATTAGGCAGAGCCAAGAGAAGGTCTGCCAGCTCTCACAGATTATGCCCTAAAAGAAAACATACTTGGCAAGCCACTGAAAAAATGCTATAAGCAGCTTACACAGTCACTGCTTTCCCCCCCACGCTGCTAGAAGTTATCTTCCAGGATATTAGGAAGAATATTAGGAAGAAATGTTTCCCTGTGTGGGTGGTGAGGCAGTGGCCCAGGTTGCCCAGGGAAGCTGTGGATGCCCCATCCCTGGAGGGGTTCAAGGCCAGGCTGGATGAGGCTTTGGGCAACCTGGGCTAGTGGGAGGTGTCCCTGCCCATGGCAGGGGGGTGGGACTTGATGATCCCTAAGGTCCCTCCCAACCCAAACCATTCCATGATTCTATGATTTTCTGCTGAGCACCAGGTGACAAAGTTTCTGTAGGAAATGGATTGCCCACAACTTGTAAAGGAGGTTAACACTGCATGGAAACAAAAATAGTCTCCAGCTTTCCCTACAGCTCACCTTAAATCCATTCACATTTATGGATAAAGCCTAAAAGATCAATTCCATAATTGCAGAAAAAAGACTAGTGTGCATGTCTGCCTCAAAAATGACCTTCAAACCCCCAAATAAACCCTCACCCTAATCACAGAGCCTATAAAAAAAATAACAGGAGTTCATCACTATTAACTTCTAACAGGATGAAGAATCTAGTTACTCATTTGTGCCCTTGAAAAAACCTTATCCAGAAGTCTCATTTTCATGTAGAAGGCATAAACCACTCAGAAAACGTGTCCTCGAACTTACACACACAGTGCTTGCATACAGAAACAGCCTCTTTCCAGCAGCCTCCTCATTAAATGAACGTTTATCATGTTGCATGCTTAAAGTGTTTTATTTTCAGTGTAAGAAATACCACACTCCATCCCTGCTCCGACTCAGGGAGGGTTTTCAGCACACATTCCCACCAGAGCATCATACATTGCCATACAGCCCAGATTCTTGCTTAAGACCAATAATAGGCTTTGGACCCATATGCACTACATTTATATTTCAAGAAGCTAATCACAAAATACTTTTTAAATAACTAACCCCTAGAAAACTTAATTTCCAACACTGCCGCACACCAGTTCAGCATCTGCTCTTGGCCAGTACGTGGGGTTTGATAAATAACACCAGTTACATAAGATAAATGGGAATTGCTGGGTTACAAATCTAACGTGCAGAAGCCTCTGATGCACAGAGTTTCCCTAACATCCAGGTTTTCCTGGCTCCCCTTCCAAACCCTCAGCATCCTGCTGGTTAGCTCTGCATTACCAAAAAAAAGCCAAAAAAGGGGGATCCGAGTCCTGGCTGGCACTGGGGTGCAACAAGGGGCAGAAGGAGCAAAGCAAGAGAGAACAAGCCCTGGCAGGATGTATTTAATAAGCCCAAACCCAGAAAAAACAACACACAGTGTCTGAAAAACCCACAAAGGAATCAAAGGCATGCAAGGATGCCCTCCCCTAGACAGAGACATACATCCTGCTGATCAGATGAGGGATTTCTCAATGAGTAGGGGGAAAAAAAAAAAAAAGAAAAAAAAAAAAAGCCTGGAGATTGCAAACCACCCAGCCTCCAGCTGGACTGAGCAGCGCCCAGTCTACATTTGATTTCCATTTTAAATAAGCTAAACACTACTAGGCACAAACAGATCATTCATAGATGAACATAAGCAGAGGGAAGAGATTTCTATCTGTATTCTATATTCACAGTCAAATACCATTCCGTGTGATCTGCACCAAAAATAAAAATGGAACGTTGCCAGACACTGGAGTCTCCATCTCCTAGCAACACCTCCCCACCCAGCATCTTACCCGAGACCCTCCAGCTCCTGCGTACGAGCACAGCTTCCTTCCCCAGTGTGTGCAAATGAGATATATGGATATACACAAATATAAGCCTGCACACATACCTGTGTTTATTTAAAAGCCAGAGGGAAAATTAAGCAAATTCCCTCAAGCCTGAGCCCCAGCACTGCTTTCCAGGAGCATCCCAGGGTCTGCAGAACAACTGCTCTCAGTTCTCACTAATGCTGACACAGGTGGAAGGTGCTCACCCACCTGGCAACATGCTCGCTGCCAAGTAAAGTGCTTTCTGTAAGTCACCTGTAAGCTTTAAGCCCCCAAAATATATTCTTTAAATTAAAACCCTGATTAATATTAATTCAATGTTTCTAGTAAACAGCTTCTGGGTGTGGAGCAGGCTGCAGAAACCCTCCTGATGCATCGGTTTGCTCTGAGATGTAGTCATCAACTTTTAGGAACAAGCAAGATGGCAAAATAGTTCCATTTACACAGAGCAGCTCCTGTTAAACATATCGGTTTAACCATTAAAAGAAATACCAGTCGAGATCTCACCTATTTGTTGTGGTGCTTCATTCAGACAGCCAGGGCTTGCCAGGGCTGGAAGCAGAGATCAAACAAACCCCACGTGCTCTCGTGTGCGCAGGCAGAGAGCTGCTGAGAGCTGGCAAGGTAGAGACTTGCATGGACCGACACTTTTGTAGCTGCCTGAAGACAGAGTTTTCTCAGGCTTTCCGGGAGATAGTATTATTACTACCTTACTTAAAGTTTACCATTTGTAAATACTGTTTCTCTTACACCTTCGTGTACATCTGTTGTTCTGATTGAAAAGATATGGTTTAATTATACTACAGATGGTTTTGTATTACAGCAGCATTCCTGTTTCTACCCTGAACTTGTTATTTTAGTTATTTATATTATTGGATTTGTTGAATTAAGTTGTCATTTTATTATTTACGATAGTACAGTTGCATAGTCTGGTCATTATTTGCTCAGGTTTCCTTTGTTTACACACCTTCCCAAACAGCTCTTTATTACTTCAGAGCACGGATCGTGTTTGTGACTGCCTTCTGCTGCTGCTTGTGGATGAACAAAAAACTGAGATGTCAGAATTAACACCATGAAAACACAGCAGAACTACTCTTCAAATACTCCAGACCAATTTCAGTGTCCAACCATGCTACTTACTCAGGATGACCATGCACTTTTTTAATGTGAACTGTTTATGTGATCCAGACAAAATTCATATCCTATTTAGGAGAGGGAGGAAATTCTGCTTTCCTTGGGGGAGTTGCCTTCTTGCTTTCTTTTTTTTTTTTTTAGGGGGGCTGCAGTTGTCTCCCTAATAAGTAAAAGGGGAAATCTTCATTAGAGAAAAGAGTCGGGATTGCTAAATGGGTGTTTTCCTTCAGTTTCTGGTTTTCTTCCCCACCAAATACGTGTCTAATGAGAAGTTCTAGCAAGAAGTAAGCTCGCTTAGAGCAACTGTGTTATTATTTAAATATACAACATCAGCATACCAGACCGCGGGCTGTCCGGGGCTGGAGGCACGGAGAATGCTGTCATTAGGATGAGTTGTTAGCGCAGGAGAACCAGCAGCTGACAGCACTGCCAAGATACCGAGACACTTTCAGCTGGCTGCGCTGGCTGCTGAGGTTTCCTTCCCCGTGCATCCGCTTTGCTCCTTTGCATTGACACAGCGACTGACCCACAAAAAGGCTCCTGGAGCTGCTGTGCCAAGGGAGAACAGCTCATCCGCCATCACACCCCAACACGATGCCCAGAGCATCACCATCACCCCAAATCCACCCATGAACTCACCGACACCCACTGGGCAGCCACTTCTCCAAGCAGGGGCACCCCAAAGAGGATGCACTATGAGCAGGGTTCACCCCAAGCTGGGTGCACAGCAGCAGGGCGCATCCCAAGGAGAGTGTCACTGCAGCTGCACCCTCCGGGCAAGTGTCACTCCAAGGAGGGTGCCACCGGCTGGCAGATGGACCCTCTGACAGGTGTCATCCCAAGCCAGGTACACCAAAAGGAGGGCGCACCTCAAGGAAACTGTCCCCACCAGGCAGGTGCACCCTGCAGAGGGTATACCCTAAGGGCAGTGTCACCCGAGCAGGGTGTCACTCCCAGCCAGGTGCACCCCAAGCCAGGCACACCCCAAGAAGCATTCAGCCCACGCAGGGTGCACCAAAAGGAGGGTGCACTTCCAGGAAAGTGTCCCCATCAGGTCAGTGTCACCCAAGCAGGGTGTCATTCCCAGGCAGGCACACCCCAAGGAGCGTTCAACCCACGCAGGGTCCACCACTAGGAGGGTGCAGCAAAAGGAGGGCGCACCTCAAGGAAAGTGTCCCCATCAGGCAGGTGCACCCTCAGGACAATGTCACCCAAGGGGGGTGTCACACCCCGGCAGGTGCACCCCCACGCCAGGCGCACCCCACGGCGTCTCCAACCCACGCAGGGTGCACCAGCAGAAGCCCACACCCCAAAAAGGGTGTCACCTGGCAAGACACCACCCTAAAGGAGTGTGTCACCCCAGGTGCACCCCAAAGAGATCTGNGCCGAGCCGAGCCGAGCCGCGCCGGCCCTGTGCATTGTGGTTGTTCGGCGGGGGGCGAACATGGCCGAGAAGCAGAAACACGACGGGCGGGTGAAGATCGGTCACTATGTGCTGGGCGACACGCTGGGGGTCGGCACCTTCGGCAAAGTCAAGAGCTGAGTAACGCGGCCGTGGGGAGGGAGGGGGGGACGGGCTCTCAGGGCTGTGCACCCCCCTCCCCCCCCAAAACCCCTGGTGAACGCGGCCGGGCATCGCCTCCCCCCGCCCCGCGCAGCATCCCCGGGGGGCGGCGGGGTCCCTCGGTGCGCAGGGGCTGGGAGGCGATCCCTTCTCGGGGTTGTGGGGAGGGAAAAAGGGGTGAGGGGGGGTTTGCGGGTGGCTGGTGGGAGATGCAGAGCTCGCCCTTCGCTAGCAGGGGGGTGTGGTGGCGATGCTTGCTGCAGCCCCCCCGGCAGGACCCAGTAAAACTTTGCAACTGGGAGGAAGGTGATGGGGAGGTTGGGGGGCAAAGCGGGAGCTGACAGGCATCCTTCCTTCCTTCCTGCCCCCTCTGTGCCCAGGCCGTGGTCCCTGCTGCTCTTTTTTTTGCAAAGAGGCGGCAAGGGCTTTGTAGGTCCCGGGAGGAAGAGGGGTTTGTGCGGCTGCCCCTCTGGCTGGCACCCCGGGGGCACAGCAGCCTTCCTCCAGCCTGGGAACCGGCTCCTGATGGAGGGTTGGGGTCAGGCTTGGGCTGTCCCCAGGGATTCCTGCGGCATCCTCAAAGCACCAGCTTTGCTTTACCTGACTGTAAGATTTTTTGCAAAGATTTGTGTTTCTTTTTTTCTGGTGAATTCTGCCATGATGTGCAAATTTTGTCTTTGAATCACACTATTAAAATATATATATATTGTCTAAGCAAAATGGATAGCTGTGAGTCCTGGGTGGAAGTGTCCAGGCAGCTGTCCCACTTGGTGTCCCCCAGCCCTGCCAGGAGCTTTCCCGCGGTGCTGTGCCTGGTCGGAGGGGTGATGTGCCCGCACTCTGCGACTGGAGTTTTAAAATAAACCAAAATTGACAGAAAGAAACCACCGCAACCGCTGGAGCTAAATCCACCTGTGACCATTAATCAGGCCCCTAAAAATATATTGCTGTGTTTAATCCCAAACCACAAATTTACTGGCTAAAGAATTATCAGAATAAATCCTTCTAACAGTAAGGACCCTTTAAATCACTCATGTATACCAGCAGACCTCAAAAAGCGCTCCAAAGGCATTTTTTTTTCATGCAGACCAAACTAAGCCTGCCAACAATAGCTTTTTTTCCTTAACTACCTTTAAGGAGTAACTAGCACAAGCATCCTTCACCCCATGTATGACCTGACTGTGGGAAAAACCGACAGTTTCCAAAGAAACATTTCAAATAACATAAAAGAGATTTCCTAGCTCAAAATCCTTTTTCTACTTTTTTTCCCTTAATATCTTGCCTGCAACTGACAGGTGAAATTTGGACTTGAAATTGGAAACCGAGATGAAGAAACGAGATTTCCTATTTATATGGAATTATAGCATTTTAATCAAATGAGCTTTAGAATAACCTGTATTAGCTCTGTTTAGCAAGAAACATGAGAAAAGCAAAGAGTTTTGCCTGATTGCTTCAAGCTTTGTGTATAATAATTGCTTTTTCACCAAAGCGGCCAGTGCCATCAATGGCATTTCTTGTCGCTGATGCGTTTTCTTCAAAGTCTGCCTTGCACAAGACTTTGTAAGAGGTAAAGTCCTACTTTCCTGCCTTACTCCTTAAAATATCATAATTTACAATTGTTAAGGATTATCATTATTAAGGAAATAAAAAAATGGCAATGAAAAGAAGGGTTTAGTGATGATGGGGTACTGACCAGAGCTTGGATTTGTGACTGGAGTTGAATAGTCACTTTGAGCCATCAGAAACCAGAGATAGGACAGAAAAAGCCCCTGCTGCCCTGTTGGGATGCGCCAGGAAACTGTTAGTTTTAAGCCCATTCGGGTTTTTTGATCTCATTTACAGAAAGACCACACAAGACACTGAGGGGAGCAAATAGGTTGGCAGATGAGAGCAGAATTTTGGTGATAATACTGAAATTCCAGTTGGAAACGGTGATGAGAGTAGAAGAGAGGAAGGTGGCAGGAGTTAAAGTGGTGGATGTGAAGGTGGTGGATCCAGAGGAGGTCTCATGCCAAGGGTCAACATTACTACACAGGATATTACCAAATACAGGGAGACCTGGTGGTAGTTATTTTCCCCTGTCCTCTCATCCAAAGATAAGATTAATTTGCAGAAAATAGGACTGTGGAAATGATCTCAGATGTTGAGTTTAGTGAAGCAATGAAGGAAGGAGGTGGCATCTCCTCCACTGGTGGTTGGTAAGAACAGATGAGACAAATTACTGCTGTGTTTGTCCTGGGCACATCCCACATTTCGGGTCCCCAAAGAGCTCTCCCAAGATCACAGCCCTCACACAACGTGGTGGTTGCAGCGTGGAGACCTTCAAACAAAATCCAGCGGAATAACACAAATATTTTTCCATGTGGTGCCACGTGCGACATCCCCAGTGGCCACTTGGTGGTTTCTCACCCGAAGCGTGTTGGCCACCAAGGTGATCCATTTGTGGTCCCTCAAGGACCAGTGGTGCTTGGGTTTTGTTTATGTTGGGTATGATGGCACCTCCATGGGATCGAATTGAGGTCAGATCCTGTTTTCCCAGGCACTGTCCCATTGCTGCTGAAGGACAAACCTTGTGCTGGAGGGAAGAGAAACTAAAGGAGACGGAGCAGATGAAGGAAAGGGAGAGGAAGGATGATATAACATATGAGCAAGTGGCACTGGGGCAGAATTAATACAGCGTTGCTAAATATATGCTTGGGATGGATTTCATTTTTAACTTTGGGCCAGCACAGCTGATAGGAGTTTTCTCACCTCTTCATAAACTTTTACATTCCCTTGAAGCATTTGCAAAAATGTTAACCGCTTGCGCTGCCTGAGCTGCGTCAAACACACACCCAGAGATAGGCTTCATCGGTACCTGCTTTAAAAAACCATGATGTCAAGGGGTTTTAGTTATTATCTCAGCTTATGGTGTTATAAACACTATTCCTCCTCATTTTTTTTCTCTTATAAAAATAACTAAATTAGAAGGGTCTTCTTTCAGAAACTAATTCTATTAACTCTCTTCCCTTCTTTCCTTAATAGCATCCGATGCTGAAGCGTTCTCGTGCCCAGGCCTGTCCCGTGTGGTGCTCATTTTTGGAGTGTAGGCTTAACATTACCACCTCACCCTTATGGCTGGTGGTTTTTTGTAACACAGTGTGCAATGCTGCTCCTCATCTCAGTGCCAAATCCATCTCCCCTGCTCACCCCAGCCGAGTCCTAGCTGCTGGTTTTAAGCAGCGGTGGAGCTCACCAGTGTACCTGTCACTAAAAGATGACATCTGCTCAGTTCGCTTTTTAATACTGCTGCCCAGCCTTCCCTCAACCCCCTGGGTTTTTAATCCTGGGAGGCAGTGAGAGGGGAGGAGAAAGGTTCCTCACCACCCCCCGAGACCACCATTGCCCATCCTTGGGGCCAGGAGAGGACAAACCCATGCGAGATGAGCTGCACGAGCATCCCCTCCATGGCTGTGGGAGGTGTGGGACCCACTCCTCATCCCAGGGCCGGATCATCCCACCAAGGTGCTCCAGCACACGGGGTCGGAGATTGCAACTGTGAGCAGAGGAGGGTTGTCCTGGCTGTCCCGTGTCAACATTTCTGCATCTACAGCCTGCAGCCAGAAACACTTGAAAGGCTGAAAAGTCTCCCACCAGAGAAAAAATTATATTCTCTCTTTGTCTCTGTCTCTGAAGGCATTCGAATAGGCTTAACTAGCCACTGGGGACTGGAACAATAATATCTCTGTATCTAATGCTTACTGTAAGCAAAAGATGGATTACAAAGTAGACTGTTTATTTTTAATTATTAATGTGTTTGAGCTAGCAAGCCTTCGCAGAGTTACACAGTGTTTGCCATGGATGGAAAGGAGATGAACTGTTCAGCAACAGTATTATAACCAATCATGATTCATTCCAAGCATGGCCAATTTTTTTTTTCCCTGAGCGTATAATACATTTTTTTCAAAACATATACTGCAATAAGGCCAGAAAGGGTTGTCTTGAAACACAGGATGGCAGAAACCAGGGTTTTCTTCCTAGCTCAGTGATAAACCTCTTTGCTTTGCTTTTCCTCAGTTTCCCAACTCGGTGTGACAACCTTGGCAAAGAGAGATGAGTGCCCTGTGTAAGACTACTGTTGGCACAACATGGAGGGAAATTTCTTGCAGCGACCAAGGAGGCTGGACCCTGGCCCCTTGCAAGCCCTAGGAAAGCTTGAGCATGCTTTTGTACCCTTGCATACCCGCTGAATCCTGCTCCGGCAAATCCTCCCTTGTCATGGGGCAAGCCCAACGCTGCCGGGCTCTTCTCTCCCCAGGGATGCACCAGGGCAAACGCCTCCTCTGACTATTTCCAGCGCTCTCCTTGCACCACACAAGAGGAATTATCTGCTTCCTCCAGCCCTCAGCTAATCCCTAAATTGCATCTATACTGCAAAGCTTAGTTTATTTTCATTTCATCTAGTAGTTTTAAGTATTGCAAGGAATCAAACGGACATGCAAAGTGGTGCTTTAATTTTCAAGGGCAGTGAAGTGTTTTATTTTTAGGATGCTCTTATTGAGGAAAGAATCTCTGGCAGGTCTTATCTGGTAGCTAATAATAGTGACCTGGCGTGCCCCGAGCGGTGCCGCCCTGCCCTTCTCATGCCATCTGCTTATGCCGTTTGCTTCTGATCGGCTCATTACAGCCTCCGAAATTACAGAGTCTAATAATGTAATAACAAGGTTTGCTCCCAATTATTAACTCCTTGTGCTCTATGTTATTACTGGAAGGGTAACGTTCCTAATTAGAGAGCACAAATATTTACTGTAAGCAGTGGTTTTCTCTGCAGTGTTTAGAAAACCGTCCGTATGTCACCGTTTTCAATATCACATTAGAAAATACTGATAGCTCACGGCCAGAATCCGTTTAGGTATAAACATCCAGCTGACAGTTTTCAAGCAGTTTCTGCTGTTAACTGCAATATAAATCTTGCTTCCTAGGAGCTTTTTATTTTTTTATATAGTCTGTTTGGTGATAACAAATGGATCAGATGCTGAATTCATTTCACATTATTGTTATGTTAGCGCAATTCCCCCAGTGCCAGTGGGGCTGCTCCCAGGCTGTGGTTTCTGTTTGTCCCCACACACAGGAGATAAGCATCAGCATCTCAGTGCACCAAGTGCATATTCTAAAAACCTGTATTGAAGTTCCTATCTTTTCTAAAACCAGAATTTGTTCTTGCAATACAGCAGTGTTCCTGCAGCTCGTCATCAAACCAAGAAGCACGCTTGGGAAAGTATAAATAGAAATTCATTTTAGTAATGCAAATCCTGCAGTCCTATTTTGGGCAGGGAAAATCCCTGTTTTTTTTTTTTAAAGAAGTGTGATGGTCTAGTTTTAAGACTGGGTTTATTAGGGATTTAATCAACCAGCGTGTTACAGTGGAGATTCTCCTCTGCCACTTAAAGATATCTGTTTCTGATGGATCTAGCTTTTACATGCTATAAATCCTTGCAAATTGGCTTTGGGTATGACCTCCTCCAGTAACTAACTCGTGAGTGTTTTTTGCAGATAGGTCCCCTCTCTTCTGTCTTCCATGACTCCACTGGGAAAATAATAAAGTGAAGAAACAAAATTCGGGTTTAAAATATTTCACCCTCTCATCTTTTGTTTTGTTTTGGTTTTTTTCCCCCCCTGTCAAGAGTTGTTTATAAATCAGAGTGTCCTAAGTTGCTTGTATGAATCTTGCTGCACTGTTTAGTGACTCTGCAATGCTCTCTTTCTAATAGTTGGCGAACACCAGCTGACGGGGCACAAAGTAGCGGTAAAAATACTCAACAGACAGAAAATACGCAGCCTGGATGTGGTTGGGAAGATCAAACGAGAAATTCAAAACCTTAAACTCTTCCGGCACCCTCATATTATCAAACTGTAAGTACCCGTCTGCAAAGACCTCACATACACAGGGGAATTGGTTTTGGGAGATCATAGAACGATAGAATGGTTTGGGTTGGAAGGAACCTTAAATATCATCTAGTTCCAACCCCTCTGCCATGGGCAGGGACATCATGGCTTAAAGGAGTAGAAAATCTTCGGTGAGTGGTCAAGTTTTTGCATGTTAGAGGCAAACGTTGCTTTTTGAGAGTCTCCCACTAACGTACAAGGGACACAGTTGACACTTTGAGAAATGATGGGAGATGTTTCTTCCATTGCGAGTCCTCTCTTCCATGCAGTGAGTTATAAAGGTGTGGAGAGAGGGTCTGGGCTGTCCTGCGTTGGGATGCTATTAGGAGTTTTTTGTCACGACCCTTTTTTGGCTTGATATCTTTGGACTTGAAGCTGCTGAGAGTTGTGCCTGAGGAACTGGAGCACGGTCAGGCTTGTAGAGTGAAGCCTTGGCCTGGAGTCAATAGGATTTATGTTTTAATGGCCTGATTACCCAGAGTTTAAAGGAACATTTAAAAAAAAATTATTATTGAGACATAAGTTTTCAAAGTTGCCACTCTGATGAACCTGAATTTAAGTTGTAAATCAGCACCTGCATGCCAGCCTCTGGGATTCCTTCTCAATCCCCAGTTTGTGCAGCCAGTCCACATTAATGAGGCACTCGATAATATCTTTGGCATTTCTATAAAAGAAAGCTGTTGAATGGTAACTGCAAGGATAAGTTGACATTTAGGTCAACCTTAAAACTGGCATGAGATATAGCAAATACCTGGGACTTAGAGGCAAGGGAAAACAAATTCTCTCTGGAGTTAAATAACTAACCATGCAGCAACTGTTGACTTTAGAGTAACTTCACAGTTCCACGGATTTATTGGAGAACAAATTGGTATTATTTCATGAAAAAGCCGGCAAGAGTCCTCAGCTGTGTATCCAGCATCCTGCAAGTTAAGTCCTGTTCACACATTTGTCAAACTATTAAAGCTTAAAAATTAAACCCAATTTAACAGTATCAACATCCTATGGTACATATACTGCAGTCATGAAATACAACGATTGAGAAGACAGGTGAGGAGGAGACCATGGTACATAAACCTCTTTCAATAGCTTTTTACATATATATAAAAGAAAGAGTGGGACAATTAACAATAACTTAAATGTCTGAGTCCAAAGCACTTCAGAAAAATTAAGTTGATCCTATTGATCTTTGCATATCATATATATGATCTATATGGGAGTATCACCCGTTCACCTGCTGATCTCTGGAAGTGGTTTGAAATTGGTTTGTTTCAAATTACAACCCGCAGAAATTCAGCTGTAAAATAAAAAAAAAAAGCAAACCACAATGTGTTTGAAATAAACCAGAGGGGGGTCTCAGCTGGTGCTGCTATGAATTCCTGTAGGCACATTGACCTCAGCGGATCGCTGGCAGTTCGTACCAGCTGGAACACTGAAATGCCTTTGCAGCACTCAGGGATCATTGTGGATGAAAATGGAGAATAAATTGGCAAGTCAAGGGTGGTACTCTTTTTTTTCTTTTCATGTTCTAGGGTATAGAGGGCTTTACTATTTGAAAAATAGCTGTGATCTATTGGGGTGCTCTTCTTTGTTTCTATACCTTTCCAAAAGAAGCTCCCTCTAGTGTCTTGAGTTCTTCTTTATCCTTGAAATGAGGGAAACTAAATATACCCCCTCCCTGCCCCCGGCTAATGAAGCCTTCATTTCTAAAGCTGTTGTTGCAGATCTTAGGCAAAATGGAAATTTGAATGTCAGGAGAGTCCTAAATGTGATAGGATTGTCTGGCAAATATTTCAGAGGATTATTTAAAAGCTTGAAGGAAAACCAAAGGTCTGTAAAAGAGATCCTTTCATAGACAAGTGAAAGGTTATACTTGAAATAAGAGCTGGCTTTTCAGAAGTGGAAAGCAATTATAAATGCAAGATCCAAGCAAATGCTTGATTGGTGAAACTAATAAACTGTTGAAAAGCCTTTTTCTCTTCTTCTTA
>VZTO01024385.1:1094-27370 GCA_013400615.1 Syrrhaptes paradoxus | reverse complement strand
CACACCACACAGCTTGGTGTCATCAGCAAACTTGCTGAGGGTGCACTCCATCCCACTGTCCATGTCTCCTACAAGGATGTTAAACAACACTGGTCCCAGTACCGACCCCTGTGGAACACCACTTGTCACTGGTCTCCACTTGGACATTGAGCCACTGACCACCACTCTCTGAGTGCAGCCGTCTAGCCAATTCCTTATCCAGCGAGTGGTCCTTCTGTCAAATCCATGTCCCTGCAACTTAGAGACAAGGATGTCATGTGGGACTGTGTCAAAGGCTTTGCACAAGTCCAGGTAGATGATGTCAGTTGCCCTTCCTCTATCCACCAGCTCTGTGGCTCTGTCATAGAAGGCCACCACATCCATCAGGCATGATTTCCCTTTGGTAAAGCCGTATTGGTTGTCGTCAATAACCTGCTTGTTATCCATGTGCCTTAGCATAGACTCCAGGAGGATTTGCTCCATGATTTTGCCAGGCACAGAGGTAAGACTGACCGGCCTGTAGTTTCCCGGGTCTTCTTCATTATGGCTGAACTGATCTGGAAGTGAGTGGTCTGTCACTGCTACTAATCCCAGCTGCATGCATGGCCACTTGCCTGGTACCTGATTTATCAACAGTAAGTCTGTTTATCTGGCTGATATAGCAGAAAATTCATTCTGCAAACAATTAATAAGCAAATTCATAAGAAGAGTTTTCCTCTGGATGAAACTGATTGAGCAGCCTCACCCTGAGGCCACAATAAAGTACCATAAAAACATACAATTAAAAGAAAAATCCCAAAACCAAAAGAAAGAAAAGGGAGAAAAGCTGTCCTAGCTGTACTGCAAAGCAGCACTCTGAGTTTTCCAGCAGATGGATGCTGCTGCAGGCTGCTGGGACGGATGCCTGTCCCCACCCCCTGTCTGATGTTACTGCTATATATAACAAAAATGTGCCTGTTCCTTACAGCCATCTCAGCTCACAGGCTGGTGTGTTCCTTTTAAAGCATGAAAAAGGAGGGTCTGTGCTCATGTGCACACAGGCCACTGCAGTGGCTGAGATGCAGACAAATATCCTGTCCTGCCACCCACGCTGGTGAAGATAGTTCATGCAGCATGATGGACTGAAACCTGACTTAGTGAAGTAGGATTTGGTGCACTCACGCATCAAAGTCCCAAGAAGCAAATCTCACAGATGCAACTGAGGTTTCTGTTTGGTGCCACGAAAGGTGAGCAGGCGACAGTAACTGGAACATAACCTAGCACATCTGAAAGACTACTAATGGAAGGAAGAGCAACAAAAAGAGAAATTTCTGTCCATTCTATACTAAGAAATTAAGAAAAAGTAGTAAGAGGCAACGACTCCGAATGCAACTGTAGAAAGACTCATTGCTGTGCCACAAGGTGCTGATAATGATTCAAATGACTTCTGATCATATGTATTAGTATAAAACCAGTGCAAGAGAGTGAAGAGTTGATATACACATCACAAGCACCTGAGTTAGGGTGATTGTATGTATTTTACACATTTTTTTATTTTGCACTGTTCAGGAGATTTATTCTGCATTTGCAAATCCTTTGGTACTGAGAACAAATCTATCACGACACCCTGTGCTGACATAAATTTTCTGACTTGCCCTATAGTCAACACTTATAAAAACAAACAAAACCCAGGATCAATAACAGAAAACCAAAAATATTGAAACAAACACTGGGAGACAGCTCTGATCTGATTTGTGAAGACAGTTCTAAATCCATGCACTGGTTATTAGTGGTTCATATTTACAGTCACAATGGCTAAAAATATAGATTTTATAAACTTACATACACAGACACATACAGGTATTGTATTTTATAATATGTAATTTTAGAATGACAATATACGTATTTAACATACATTAAATAACCTGAGCAAGAGGTGGGTATTACACCGATTTGTGCAACTGCAGACATACACTGCTAATTCAAATTACCACTAAAAATACTACCACAGGCCTTCTATAAACCCTCAGCAGATAATAGGTGATGGGAATAACTTAACTCTCCTTTACTGCAGGGCATGCATGAGAGTTGCTCTTGAAGAGTAATTACTGTTGCATCATCAGAAAGGGTAGGGAGCAAGGGGTAGAGGACCTCTTCTCTACTGTTTAGCAGAGCAGGACCAGAAATATGTCAACACTTTGCTTCAGTCAAATATTTTTGCATATTTTGAAGAAAACTTTTAATAAAAAGTTTAAACTGAAACCCATGTTTTATATTTTGTCAAGAGCAGGGAAACCTGAGTTACAATTTTTCTTTAGTATGTGAAGAAACACAGAACCACCAATGAAAAGACAGATGACCTTAAAAACAAGCAAATAAACCAGTCATTTGTTACATCCATAAAATTTTATCTTCAGTTAAAAAAACTAAGCTATAAAGAAGAAAAAAAAAATTGACCAGATATAACGGCTGCAGTGTGTTTCTTGCTTTGCTTTGAAGACAATGCATTTGTTTTCCAGCCTAAACTGTAGATTTATCAACCAGCTGTAGAAGACAGTTGACATTCTCTTTGACTTCTGTACAAATCATAATTTCCCAGAATCCTGGCTGCAATGCCCCCCTTCCCCCATGATCACCTTGCTTCCCTCATGACCAGTACAATCACATTGGGACTGAAAACTTGCCAATCTATTTTTGAGAACGATAAGGTTAGAAAGTTACCTTGCTGAATGATTAAATCAGTAACTGACAATTTTGCCATTTTGAGCACAGACATTTTCTCTGTGCTGTTATGTCGCCTAAATTTATGGCAGACCAAAGTGGAAGTTAACAACCAACTGCTCAGCTCACTTACAACTTTCCTGTATGAACATTTTTTTCTAAATAATAGATTTCCAATTTTAATAGCTCAGTTGTATGGCTGACTTGTGAAGTTTTGTATTTGAGAATCTGAGACACTCCCATTACCACAATGTGGCAGTTTTTTCTAATACACAAAACAAATAATTGTCAGTTATCATTTACAATTGTTTTACTTCTGTGACAGTCAACTGTTTATCACCTTTCAGAACAATGGATGGAAATTCTACTCCTGTACATTTTAGATATGATTAAATAGTTACTGAAGATTAAATGATATAAGCAGAAGTAATTAGAATGGAGTAAGATCGTACATTCTTCAGTTTTTCGTTTCATTATATCTGAGACCACGAGCAGAGATGTACTGTTGATTTGATGCATTACACAATTCCAGAAAAAATGTCTCCTTAAAGGAAAAGATAATTTGTTTTATATTTCTCTACCCACTGTGTGTTTTATCTGAGATCTGCATGTTTTCGTACAACCTGGCTAGTTTCTTCAGCATTATTCCTCTTCAATAGAAATCAGACACCGTCAAGGAAAACATAATAAATGTGTGTTTATGAATACCCTTAGTCATAAAAGAAGTAGTTTAGGATTTCTCAAACATTATTAGTTTGTTTCCAAATGACATAAAATAGGACCTCAGCAAATTAAAACCTTCCTGTATGTACTCAGATTAACTTGAGTAATTCTTCAGCAAAGTCTGGACTCCTCCTGTCATTTAAACATGACAGTTATGTCATCAAAGTCACAGCATTTTAAATCTTGATTTTGTGAGAGCAGGCTTAATGGACTGTATGCATGCTGTGTATATATTTCCATAGGCAAGAGAGACATTGGTTATAGTCTATTTATTCTAATGTAAGTTAGACCTGTGTCTGCCATGTCTAAAACCAGCAAAAACTCCCTAAATACTGCTATGTTTTATTGAGAGGAATTGTTTTACACCAATTGTAATAGCTCTATAAATGTGTTCTTGTTTTCACTATAAATCTAAGGAGAAATTTCTGCTATTCACATAGTCTGCGTATTGAGTTTACTAAACACTATTTGTCAAGTAGAGAATAAGCCAGTAGTCTTCCACTCATTTTTATTGTCCATAAGTTAAGTTGGCATTAGGAAAGGGAAGCATGACCTGTCTAAATAGAGCTCTGTATTGTACTAGTTCCTCTGAAGGAGTAGCCAGAATTTAGTATTTGCTTGTGCAGTTAGAGTACAACTATGTCCTCTTAGCATCATGACACTGACAGTACACAGATGTGACCACTAGAAAATTACAAGATCAATATGAAGCCATGCTATGTAACAGTGTTTATTTATACTATAGGTTTGCCTGCTAGATTATCCCTTTGCTCATGCACATCAGCTTCAAAGTGCAGTGCTTTCCAGCACAGTACTAAACCTTTTTGAAAACAGACAATAAAAGTTTACGCTTCCTAAGTGTCCTAATTCTTGCCTCTGGAGGCTACCAACATCTTGGGGCAAAGAAGCAATGCAGGCAGAAGGGTTTCCTCAATAACCTTTGTTTACAGTGAGTCATATGTGTAGGATTTCTAGAGAGCCATAACATTCATTATTCTGCGGTCTAGCACAGCTTTCAGATATGTGTGCGCGCTACTTTCATCTGCTCTTACATTCTGTTTCAATTAAATCTTTGGCAAGGAAAACACAGTAAAAATCAAGCCTATCTGCACAGTAGGGATGTTAGATCCTATACATGAAATAGTTATTTTTACTCCTTTCAAAGTTTTACTACAAACATTTGAATTCAAATACAAAAATGGCTTCCATCTTTGTGACCTAGCAAAAATCCGGAAACATACCAAAAATGTTTTTCAGTCTCCTGCATTAAAAATCAAAAAGACCTGGAACTTTCTCAATTAGCTAACTTTGGCAAATTTCAATTCAAGAAGAAATTCTGATTTTGAAGCACTACTGTTACATTAAGATTGATGATGCTGAACTGAAGTCTACCTTTATTATACATGGAACAGAGAGTTTTCTTTTGATTGGTATTACTCTAATATGAGGAATAGTTTGTGTTATCTTCTCATTAAAATGATGCAGAACACCAAGAACACCATTTAAGGGGAAAAATGCAGCTGTGAGAGATGTGAAAGGAAACTGAATAAAATTCATGCTGAGAATCTTACTTTGAGGAAGGGAAGTACAGTTTGAGTGAAATGTTAAGTGGCCATTTCCTGAAATAAACAAAAAAACTTGTTCAGTGATAGTTCTGTTGAAAAATGATTATTATTTTGCTGCACATATTTGGAACCAATGTGTTTTAACAAAAAAGGCTCCTAAGTATGCCCCTTGTTGTGACATCCACTGTCTTGGAGAAGTCCACATTTTCACAGATTTTGCTGTAGTTTATTTCTTACTCTAGTCATAGAACTGGAAAGCATTCATACAGATGCATACCTGTGCATGTACACACACATTACCTCTCTCCCTGTCCCATATCAGATTGTATCAAATCTGAAAACATGCAACTATCTTATATAAAATGCTACCTACATTATACCTGTGACCCTTCCTATTTCATCCTCTTCTTGCAGTTCTAAGAGGCCTGTACCTGGTTTTTGCGTGAACAGAAATCTACGAGTTGAGCTGTGCCATCCGAAAAGCAGAAAAAAAACCACTCCTCTGTAGCAGAGTGATTTGGAGATAGAGCTATAGTATATGGTATTGCTAGACATGAGCTTTTTCAAGTACATGGACAAAGAAACCACTTGTACTGCAGAATTATTTTCTTTCTGAAAATACATGTTCATCAAATTTCACTTCATGAGTGGAAAAATATGGCACCATCCACCTGGTGCCTCATTTACCACAAACATTTTTTTTCCTTGTTACAAGTTCCCAGACATTACCACGAAAATCTGTAGATAACATCAGCAACTGCTAGTATACAGAAACAAAGATTTTCAGATTTCACATTGTTATATAACACTGGCTTTTACTTTAAATATTTGATTTAGCCTCCCATTTACTCTGGGGCATTTCTGTTTCAGGTCGGAATTTTTGTTGTTGTTGAAGCCCTAATTCAGCTTAGTGTGCAGAGTCACAAACAACTGTATCAGCAGATGGGGCAGAGCTCTGCAGCACGAGAAGAAAACAAACGGGCAGATGACCACCCTCCCCACACGGGGACTGCGAGTGAAGCCAGTACATGACTGCTTCAAGAGCAGGACTGAGGTCTTCAAAATCAGCACCTGCCAATGCAGGACAGCCACCACTACCCATGTCCAGCAGTGTGAAATCTGCATGCCAACAATGGACAGAGACACGGTGCCAGCCTGGAGCAGGGATACTCCATGAGGACAGTATTAAATAACTGAAGGTTGTCTGGACTGCTGTCAGGGGAGTTAACTGCAACCTCTTAGGCATCCTTGATACAGTTCAAATCTTGCTACTTCAGATGCTGGCGATATTTAACTAGCATTAAGGACAAGACAGCACTTTTAAAGTCCAGACTGAAGTGCATCTGGGTAAAGACCTTTAAGATCACTGAGTACAATTGTTAACTGAATATTGCCAAGTCCATCACTAAACCACATGTTTAAGTGCCACCCCTACACCTCTTTTAAATACCTCCAGGGATGGCGACTCAACACTTCACAAGGCAGCCTATTCCAGTACTTGATAACTCTTGCAGTGAATAAATTTTTCCTAATAGCCAATCTAAACCTCCCCTGGCCAAACTGAAGCTGTTTGCTCTCATCCTATTATTTGTTACTTGGGAAGACAGACCAAAACCCACCTGCCTACAGCCTCCTTTCAGGCAGTTGTAGAGAGCAATAAGGTCTCTCCTGAGCCTCCTTTTCTCCAGGCTAAACACCCCCAGCTCCCTCAGCCGCTCCTTGTAAGACCTGTGCTCCAGACCCTTCACCAGCTTCATTGCCCTTCCCTGCACCAGCACCTCAATGTCCTTCTTGTGGTGAGGGGCCCAAAACTGAACACACGATTCAAGGTGCAACCTCACCAATGCCGAGTACAGGGGCACAATCACTTCCCTAGTCCTGCTGGCCACACTATTGCTGATGCAGGCCAGGATGCCATTGACCTTCTTGGCCACCTGGGCACACTACCGGCTCATCTTCAGCCGGCTGTCAATCAACACTCCCAGGTCCTTTTCTGTCAGGCAGTTTTCCAGTCACTCTTCCCCAAGCCTGTAGCGTTGCACGGGATTGTTGTGACCCAAGTGCAGGACTCAACACTCAGCCTTGTTGAACTTCATACAACTGCCCTTGGCCCATTGATCCAGCCTTTCCAGATCCCTCTGTAGAGCCTTTCTGCCCTCAAGGAGATCAGCTGAAGCTCACAGGAGTACAAAGTCAGGGCAGAAACCAAGTGTAGGGAGGACTCACGATGTGAAATAGCAAACGTTAACACAAGAGTGAACCAACAGTCTCCTGATTATAACAACTGCCACAGCTGCCAGAGCACCATGAAAACCACAGGGGGCTTTCAATTTTTCCTTCTTCCTGGAGAGCAGAGCTTTACACACACCGCTGACAAAGGATATCCCCCACGATGGAACTTCCTTGCAAGGCACACCTTGTGCATCCCACCACAGTGCCCATCATGGCCACTGCAGCAGCTGGAGGTGGGGGGTCAGCCACAGCCAGTCCTCCATCGCTTTCAAGGTCTGTTTTCTTGTTTGTCACTGACCACACTCAAAAGAACCGGTCATTCGTAGTCACAAAAGTTTTCCAACAAATTGTATGATTAAATTCCTTAAACATTGCTGCCCATTCCTAATCCGTTTTTGCCAACATCCCTTTCAGGAAAAATTGCCGCACACCATGGTGCCTGATTTAGATTTCAATTTGAAAACAGGAAGCAAGGGGATTAAAGTTGGGGATTAAAACACTTACTCTTTACTGCATTTTTTCTGCAGAATAGTTTTCTAGTTGCCATGGGCACAGCTCACTGACCCTTAGCCCCTGAATGCACTTCTTTTTGCATTAGTGACATCTTTTAAATGGACTCCATAGAGAACAAATGAGGGAAAATATCCTTATGTTCAACTGCTCTCAAAGCAAGAAAATAGATTTGCTTCCCTTTCAATCCATTCTCTTGCTTTTGCAGTTTTAACAGTGAAATCTGAACTAAGAGTTTGAACAAGGGCAACTGAAACTTGAAAGGTGCAGAAGGAAACTGGGCTCATACTGTAGGATCTGTCTGTTTACTCGCTGCAAGGTAGGTGTTCACAAACAGAGCAGTTCCTCCAGATTAATACAATCACATAATAGACAATGTCACTGGTAGCTAGCTTAGTGCCTGAATAACCTGCTTAAATACTAATGATGTAATGCTTTAACCTTCCTTGGCTCCCTCTTCCCTCATCAATCAAACATTCTGAGTTAGAAAAAATAAAAAAGCAGCAAATTCATTTCCTGTAAGAAACACATTAAGCACCATGTTTCTTGATACAGAAAAAAAAAAAAAAGCCTAGTTCAAATACTGAGAAATGAAAGGAAATGAAAGGAAAACCTGGAAATCAGTGTTGCAAAAGTAAATAAAGCAAAGATACTAGCTAAAGAAAATCACCAGACATTGCTTTCTATCATTTTCTCCACTAAATCTAAGTGTTGGCATAAAATCTTGTTTATTCCTAAGTCTTTAAACAAACTGTAGCTTCATTGACTGTGCGGTAAAATCAACATGTAGTCACAATAAAAAAAAATTTGCTTCTACTGTAAAACAATGTAAACAATGAACAATCAAGAAGTGTGCAGCTCTGTGAGAAGTAAGAGCTCTGCACTATTTTCCTGAGGCAATAATGTATTTGACGACATGGCCCACAAAATACAAAGGTAGCCCATCTCTCAAAACTTCATAGAAAACTCCACATTAACTTGTAAAGAAAACACTTGTATGTCTTATTTCCAGAGAAATACTTGCTCAATATGGGGATATCATGTCTTTAAGCACTTGGGGGTTTTTTCCTTTTCTCTTAATATTTTAATTTTAAGAGAGACAGGTTCATACACATTATACATAATAGGGTTCTAAGAGCAAGGTGGTGAACGATAGAAAAGGGATATAAAATGACTAGGCTTCAGAAGAATTCAGCTACTGAGATCTGCCACTAAATGTGGAGATTTTATATCTTTTTTTTTTTTTTTTGCTAATATGGTGGTTGCACAGTGGCAGAAGAGCAGGATCTGCAGGATCATTTCTAGCTGTGCAAGGTAGGTTCTGTGAAGCCCTCTCAGCTCAGATAGGAACCCTGATCAAGGTCAGCATATGCCACTCTGCAAGGCAATTCCAGGAACTGGTTTGGCCTGACAATCCGTATCCTTATTTCACTATTTCCAACATGCTCCACTGCTCCACTGCTCTGGACTGCTCTGCTCTACTAGCCTCTACTACAGTCCAGAGTAGGAGTGGAAATGGGGGAGGTGTCATACAGCCTGCTTCATTTCAGCAGTGCAATGTAGATCCTTTTTTCTTTACTATTGTAATCAGGAAAAGTATTCTGAAAACTTCCAGCCATTGCCAGCTGATCGGCTTTCGAAAGAGAAATAAATGCGATATGGAAGAATCATGCACAAATAGCAGCAGGATTAGAGAGACCTGATTGCCTGTCCCTTATTTCTCCTCAGTACAGTAACACCCAAAAAGATCTCCTTCCAACTAGATATCATAGGAACAGATCTTGGAAGAGTCCATCTTCATTGGGAGAATGCTTTGACAACTCCCCAAAAGCCACTCTTCAGCCATCATTTTACAGTTGACCAATCTGTGTCAAAAAGGAAGACTATTAGATAGAAATTAATTGAGCTGGAAGTCTATGCGCATATCCCTTATCTCCTAAGGTTTCACCACCCCCTTCATTCCTTAGCGATTTGGTAGATGTACCATATACACTACAATTCAAAAAAACCTCCAAGTGTAGACAACTTTCAGAAATGTCCTTTGGATCACGCTTACCAAAGTTATCTCTCAGTGATATTTGCTTTCTGGCAGAGACAGTACAAAAATCCTGTCCTGGAAAAAGCCAGAAAAATAGACAGAAGCACAATTGCTGTGTTAGACTAAGACTAAATACAAATCAAATAAATAAATAAGGAGGAAAATATTGTTAATACTAAACACTGCTGCACACTTTAGCTGATCTATACTCCTCTGTATAGTATTGAAAAATCCAGTAAAGACCTAGGAGTATCACTTACTATGTCATGCATCTGCTGAGGTGTTAAGCTACCTGGTCGGCTGAATCCTGGCATGGTTTCCTCAAGACCCATTTGAATGAGCTGCGATGATGCAGGTTTCCAGAAGACAGCTTTCAGAGGCAACTGCCAGGTAAGCATGCAGTATCTCAAAGCTTGTCTTCACTAATTTACACAGCAAGATCAAAGACATGGTTTGGGCACTGTTAAAACTGCCAAAGAATCAAAGACTGCTCAGCTGAAAGATGATATTATTTGGTAGAAATTGTCTTTCAGTTTAAGGTCCAGACTAAAACTTTTGTAATCCCTTTAGCTAGTCTTGTTTATCTGAATTTCTCAAATTATCTTTTCTTTTTCTACAAAGATGGAGCTAACCAGTTTTACCCTCACCTATTACATTTTAATTAAATTGAAACAATCTCTTTTTTTTTTTTTTTGCAGGACACACTGGCCTAAAGAACTATTATACATGAAAACAGTTGTTCACTGGTATAATTATGGACAAAACTAAAACTGTATCTAAAAGCGTAGGCACTTCATTGTTCAGATGGTAAGGCAGATGTTACCAAACTAACCCTGTCCTTGCCAAACAGCTGTATGAAATCAAACCAATCTTTTGTCCTTTTTAAAACTTATCTCTTATCTGTTTGGAAATGCACTTTTTTGAAAGAGAAAACCTTTAAAAAAGGCATTAGACATTGCAGATGTTCATAACAAGACCTACACAAAGCCAGTGGAGGGTCTATTCCATTCAAGGTGGGGCTTGCACTGTAATACTTAAAAGTGAATTAAATATTTTCTTTAGATTTACAAATATAAATTTATTCAGCAAGACTTCTGCAGAAATAGCAAAATTTTTTTTATGGTATCCTTGTATGAAGAAGATAATGTTGTTATACTTGTACAAGGCAGAGTGCTAGCTCGCACAACAAACAGATCTTCCTGAAGAGCAGAATGGTAGTATTCACCTTCTATATTGGTTTCAAATCACTGAACATGTACTAGTGCCGGCTCTGGATTTCGTTAATGAAAAGCTGCATAATTTCATTTTTACTAACTTCATTGAAAAGACTTATGAACTAAAGAGCTATGGATTCACATTTTCAAATACCGTATCATCAGTTCACAGATGAAAGGAATTTGTTGTTTACTGAAAACACAAAGTGCAACCAACTGAAAATAAGCTTACTTATGTCAAGTAGTGCCCAATTTTTTGACTAGTCAGAGACTCCACAGGGTGACTCAAGGAAGAAAATTACTCAACCCTGTTGAAAATACCAAAGCAAAGCTCTCAACTGTAGCCCTCCTTATTAAAGCTGTTCTACAAATAAGAACTATAGGATCTAGTAGGCATAATGATTCACCCTGACTTCATGTTGACAATATTTCTGCCATTAACAGCTGCACCTAATATTACAGGCTGGCAATTTTCAGAGACAGTATATACTCAGAACAAAAAGTATCAACACATAAATGATCTTCAGATTTTATTAAATCAGAAAATAATGTTTTGTAAGAAAAACAAATAATATGAAGACTAGCTGAAGCAAATATCTCCTTCACTTATCCTTCTGTTTTCCTAACCTTTTCTTCTGATTCTCTGCACTTCCACAAAGCAAGCAAAGTAATGATATTGTTTTTATTGGGTAATTGAAAGAAGAAATGAAATAGGTATTTCAGCCCCTTAACTTTTATTCCTTGTCCCTTCCTTTCAAAAATCCTGAATGTGTACCATTGACTCTGGGTAATAGTCATTTTAGGCCATTATAGACCCTCTTCATATAAAAGCTGCTAGTTCAGCAAGTGACTCAGCTGAAAACTGAATTTCTCTCCTTTTTGGAGTTTCCCAAAAGGAAAATAAACTACTGATTTCTCTTTTTGGTCCTGGTTTGCCTTGAAAATGCATGGAAGACTGAAAACACTGAACCGTTGTTAGGTAATTACGCTGTGAGGTAAAAAGAAAAAGTAAATGTTTCATGAGATCCTAAATGAATATTAGGTCCAAGCAAAAAATACAGCATGTCAAATGTTTAAGTGGCATTTACCTGTACGTACCAATATGCTTTCTAAATTGAAAATCTAGTTGAACTCTACATATGGAAAAATGAAGGAAACAAACTGTGTGAAATATGAGAGAGAATATAGAAATATCTGTGGCAGAAGAAAGTCTGGTAGTTCTCTTACCATGGCATACACACCTCAGCTGCCTACAGATGTCCAGTTTGGGTTGCAAATCCTAAAGACCCAAAGCTACAAAGGTGAGAGACAGAATAAGAAAGGAATGCAAAGGAGAAAAGGATTATTAAAATAGGACGAGAGAAGGAAAAAAAAGGAGAATACATAAATTAAGACTACACAGCCTGAAGTTTATTATAAAGTATGAATTTAAAAGAAGATACTTCTTCTAGATCAGGACTAAGATCCATCCAGACTGCTTTAAGTTATGTACACTGCGTCCACTAGCAGCTGGCATTTCAGGAGAAAGAGAGAGAAACTGCAAATAAGCAGTACAGAATAACCATGCTTTTCCTTAACCTATTTAGCTTGATGCTGACTTCTATCCTGAAACATGATCTCAAAGCACCAATATCACTTGCAAATCTCATGTTCATTTTTTAACCCCGGCTCATCAACCACAGAAACATCCATTTCCCACAGGGCTCTTAGCTTCCATTATATGTTGTAGTAATAAGCACCACAAGGTAACTGTTCAACTTACAAAAAATCTTTTAAGTTTGTTGTCTTTTCAAAATTGAAAGGGGGAGATGACTAAGAAGAGGGCAAGTTTTAAAAGTAATTGTAGTCCAGAGGCATGTTGTGCATTAGCATTCCTCTCAGCATCACTTTGTGCTCTCATTTTGAGTGCTGTTTACTTTCCTATCATTGACTTCCCTTCTTAGAAGGACCTCCATCCATCTTCCCCAAGGGAAGACAAAATCAAGGCACAGTAAGCAATTTTTACTTTTTAAAATAAGATAGAAAGCACTGTTTTTTATCTAACTCAAACATTTCAAAAGTACAGACTGAATACTATGATGCACAGAGATTATACCAAAAATGGTTTGCTAAGACATTTTCAGCATCTGTTCCCAGGTGTTTGCATGGTATTTGTGTAGATGTTTGCCCTCATGTTTACAAAGGATTTTACAAATTACACAAAGATGATTAAAGCAGGCATGGCTCACTTTACTCTTCTGCCTTCCTTTGAAAAGTAAATGAAAGTTCATTGTACTATCCACCAAATTGCTTACATTAAATGTATTAGTGTCGGGATCTTCTTGGTCTATAGGATTTCATGCTACTAGCTGGAGAAATTCCCAGTTCAATGTATTTGGTGGACAGCTGGAGGCTGGGGGTTGTGAAGAGAAGGGGACCAGTGGCTGGCTTACAAGATTTACAGAAAAGGCATCTATACCTTACATGGTAAGTTATAAACATACATTAACAGAAGTTACTTAAAATTTTTCAAAATCACACTGCATAATCTGGACCCATCTTAGAGAGCGAAGAAAAGGGTCAAAGCCTTGAAGACATCTAGAAAACCTGGGCTGAAGAGTCAATTTAATAGTTAGCACAGTAAGTACCTGGTTCCCCTGTTATGCATAAACCTCATCTTGCTATTGTAAGTCTACACAGCATCAAAGACACATTTGCAGGTAGTCTTGGAAAGCCAGCAACTTAAGACACCACAATAATGCCACTTGGTGTGTAGGGGGAGGTTAAAGGATGATTAAAAGCAGTCAGGCACAATATATTAAATGAACCCATGACTAACGGGGTGTGACAGCAAAGGGTTTCATTCTTTTCAACAGAATAGATCCCTAGGGCTGGAAGTATTACTCCACTGTGCCTTTATCACCTTGGAATTTTTATGATTATTTTTGATGAATTCACAGTTTTGTAAAGACTTTTGACATTAAGCCAATTTTAATTTTTAATTAAAGCTATAAATAACCTTAATTCTGCATTAATAAAGTTTATTGTTTCTTACTTTTAATTATTATTACTGCCAAGAAATATTTCAAATACCAAAGCATGATGTTAGTTAGCAATTATAAGTTCTCAAAGGTCCAGTAACTACACTGTGCCTTGTACACATTATGCATTGCAACCTTTCTTCATGCTTTAAGTATCTGGCTTGATAGATGCCACTATTTTTCTTTTCTCTTTTCTGGAGGTTTGGGGTGTTTCCCCTTCCACATATCAGTGTATCTCAGGTGACTGATAAGCATAATTAAATCCTTATCCATCATGGACGCAAAAAAATAAGCAATTTTAAGTCTAGAATGTGCCCACAGAGAGTGAAGCAAGGAGTAAAAAGGGCCAGGTTTAAACTCTTTGTCACAAAAAAGAAATGGAAAATGAGCAAAATCAAATAATGAATGAAATGCAGGAAGGAAAATCCCACATAGCATGGGAATCTGACAAAATGAGAGAGATGAGATAACATGTTATTTCACTATCAGCGACAGTAATGTTACAGTGCAGTTTAATACCTGCATTCAGGTTCATTATGACAGTTTTAGCTGAGGCATCACACACAAATTTCTCAGAATGCAACTTTATGACTGCATTTAGTTTACATGCTTGTAAAATACAGTGGCTGGGTGGCTGCATTGCCCTCCTGGGATAGGCACGACCTCCTTCAGCAGTCTGGCCTATGGCAGGGTGCAGAGGAGCAAGGGAGCCAAAGCACTACTTACTAAGGTGGAAATGAATGCTCAGTTACTTCATCTCGGCACATCTCCCACAGCAGTGGGCACTCATACGTTTAAAGGAAATTCCTCAAAAATACTACAAGCCAGTTCCTCAGAGGCTGGCATGCAGGTCTCTGCTGTCATGTCCTGCTTCAACAAACCATTGAATCAAAACTTGTTCTTCAAATTTGTATACTGCAGCTTTAAAGACAGCCACTTGGTGCTTCCAACTCTGTATAAAGCAATTTTTTTGCTACTTTCTATGAACAGCTGTGCATTTAATTTTAAAACTTCTAAACTATAACTTGTTTTACATGGTGCTGACATCTCAAAAGTTTATCTATCCCTACACCAGTTGATGCATGTTCTCCTTTTATCAGGACCAGTTTCCTTTAAAATGAAAGCTTAGATGTTTATCCTCAATGACCTAAATAATCGAATAAAATTGTGCCAGTGATTAACAGGAGTTATGATGAAAAGTGCTAAAAAAATTCTCTTAGGTCACAACTCGGCTCTTCAAAGACGTGCTTATACGTATGAACAACTGTTCACTCATGGACTTGACATCCACAGGGAACTGGAGTCGAGAAATGTCTTGGTATTTGGAAGTGTCTCACACATGGAAATATAAATTAGAGCTTAATCTCACATACTGTTCATCTGCCCTCAATCTGTCCATCCTTCCATCTGAGACTGGCCATGTAAACTAGATTTTATATTACTATGTATTTATTAAGTGGTAGAACTTAAAGAACAAAAATTCCTCTTTTCAAAATTATTTTTATTTGCCTCATTATGTATGTTTAGTGATTAATCATCACATCAGAAAAACAAAAGCATTAAAGCAGGCAGCCTCATTAAGTCAAAGATGAAATTATCATCTATATAAGAACAATATCTATGATTTCCCATTAATGTTTTTTCTAATCAACCGTCTCAAATCAGCACAGAAGAGGCATTGAGACATCTAATATTAGAACACCGACGTCCATAAAAGCTTTACACCAGTCAACATGGTAAAAAATTTACCTTTTTCCTGACTTGTTGGTCTTGGGAAGAATGGGCTTTCACGTGCTTTCTCAGAGAACTTGGATCTGTGTATCGTTTAGTACATCCTGGAATCTGACATGCATAAGGTTTCTAAATCAAAAAGAAAAAGGATAAAGCAGCTGTTACATCAGATTATTTTAACTAAAGAGAATCCCTTTTGAGCCTTGGGATGCTGCAAACCACATTACTACAGAACACAAATGTTGTACATTATGAGAAGCAGAATGCTCGATAATTTATTAGAAAGAGAAAGGGGGAAAGCAAGGTTTATAAGGAAGACAAACTAAAGGAAAGCTTTTATTATGGCACCTTTCTAAATGCATATTGCTAGTTATACTCACAATTCTTCCAGCCTCAGAGAAATCTTTGACTTAATCAGAAATTACATTCTTTAGTGATCAGGTAAAGAAACTGCAGTAAAGGCCCAGATAGACTGCTTAGGATTATAGAAGAGTCTGCTTCAGAAAGAGAACAAGAAAAAGTGTTAGTTTACTACATTACAAAGAGAGCAAGCAAAAAACAAAGGAAGCACTGAATACTGAAGTTTCAAAACATTACATACAAAAATATACATTTAATGTGAAGTACAAGACAAATTCCTTCAGCTCACATTTTCTAATAATATTTTATAAAGATACCAGTCCTGTAATACCTTTAGAGTTTTCTTTAAAGAAAGCCCAATAAATCTAACTCATCAAGTAAATATAAATCTCTATAAATACCTCCTTCTACCTATCCTAACCTATCTGTCTTCCTTCGACTTCTAGGCCCACAATACAGAGTATTAAATGAACATTAGGTCCAATTGTTTTCTGAAATTAGCTATTGTGCAATTTAGCCATTTACGTTTCACAAAGCATTTCCGAAAACACCTGGTACAAATTGTTAACTTACCAGCCATACTGTCAACTACTCGAAATGCATAATTTAAGTTTTGCGACAGCCATTTAATTCAAATGGCATTGTTCTTGTTTTCTTTCTGGACTTCTGCCCTTTGGAAACGGCTTGTGTCTGATGAAACATGATCTTTTGTTATGGAAGTTTTTAAACAAATCTCAGCTGTGACTCAATTCACAGCGAACAATTTGGTGGCATGAAAATTTTTAGATTTACCAAATTATTCTTTCTGGTATGTGCCCCAGCCTTAAGCTTAACTGAGAATAGCAGTTATTATCGCAGATGCCTTCTGCATCTTTGCATAGCAACTTCAGGTTCCCTAAAGATCACCTGAGTGGGACAAAGTTACTGCCTTTACCTGCATCAAAGCCCATGGAGCTGTGGCCTTTTTATCAACCAGTTTGGCCCATCTTCATCCATGATTACATTACTGGGTCACTTCTGAAACAGCTTAAACAGCCTCATCAGACACTTGTCCCTCCTTTCTCTAAGGTTGTGGGCTACTTGCTGCCACCAAGCTGGAGGAAAGGAGCACACAGTCTAATGTACATGGGACTGCAATGGGACTTCTGCTTCCTTACAGTGTCCAAGTGTGTCCTCTGGTGCTTGGCACGGTCGCTGGAGTTGCTGAATGCTTTCTGGCAGCCAGGGTGCTGACAAAGGTACGGCTTTTCACCCGTATGGCTCCTTAAGTGAATCTTGAGATTTTCTAGTCTGGAAAAGGCTTTCTTGCAACCCTCAAACTAGAAAAGAGAAAGAAATGATTTGAAAGGAAAGCACACAAAGCAAACCGCAACAGCAAACATGGGGCAGGAGGGTGAAAAGGCTTGCAGAGACCTCCAGCCTGCCAGGGCCAGATGCCTCTCCAGAGCTGAGGAAAGCCTGGCTTCTCTGTGTGAGTGCTGCTGCAGGGTTTGAACCGTTTAGAATCACAGAATCACAGAATGGTTTGGGTGGAAAGAGACCTTAAAGATCACCAAGTTCCAACCCGCCTGCCATGGGCAGGGACACCCTCCACTAGCCCAGGTTGCTCAAAGCCTCATCCAGCCTGGCCTTGAACCCCTCCAGGGATGGGGCATCCACAGCTTCCCTGGGCAACCTGTTCCAGTGCCTCACCACCCTCACAGGAAAAAATTTCTTCCTTATATCTAGTCTAAATCTGCCCTCTTCCAGTTTAAATCCCTCGTCCAGACACTGCATGCCCTTGTAAAAAGTCGCTCTCCATCTCTCCTGTAGGCCGCCTCTAGGTACTGGAAGGCCGCTATAAGGTCTCCTTGGAGCCTTCTCCTCTCCAGGCTGAACAACCCCAACTCTCAGCCTGCCCTCATCGGGGAGGTGTTCCAGCCCTCTGATCATCTTTGTGGCCCTGCTCTGGACCCACGCCAACAGCTCAACATCCTTTTTTCATTGCGGGGCCCAGAGCTGGACACAGTATTGCAGGTGGGGTCCCACAAGAGCAGAGCAGAGGGGCAGAACCACCTCCCTCCATCTGCTGGCCACACTTCCCTTCATGCAGCCCAGGATCCATTTGGCCTTCTGGGCCGCAAGTGCACACTGCCGGCTCATGTTCAAGTTTTCATCCAGTTTAGACAATAAGAATGCATTTATCCTTCCTGCACACGTCTGAATTAGGAAACCATGTCCTGCTCCCATTGTACAGATGGTACACTGAGACCCTAAGAGACCCGTCGGCTCAGAGTACAGTACCACTTGGCCTTTCTGGGAAACACAGCCCCAGCGCGTTCTCCCAGCAGCACGCAGAAAGCAAATGGTCACTGTGGGGTTCCTAAGTCCTGTGCCAGCTACCCGTATCTCAGCTTTGGACTTGTTTGGATATCAGCAACTGAGCCAAACACAGGCATCTCTCAGTACCAACCCAACCTGCAGAGCAACAGCAAAATCATGCAGGGAAACATCAGTCTGCTCTGCCTTGCTGATGGTGGTGTAAGAAGGAAGATGATTTTTGAAATATTTTCTTTACCTTTCTGCCAGGAGCAAATGTATGAGGCACTAAAAATAATGGGAGCCTGTCAAAATAGGATTAAATCCCTATGGGTAACCAATAATCATTTGGCACAGTATTTCTACACCTAATCAAGTACTGCATCTGCAGATAAACCTACATTTATATGAGCAGAAAACCAGTTCTTCATCTATCATGTTCCCCTAGTATACTTTATCATAAAGGAAACTAAAATCTATCAGTTCTATTTGTCACCAGCATTTTTATGCATGTTTGATTTCAATTAGACTTGAATATTTACGAACATCAGTTAGAATTATAGGCTTTTAAAATCATGTCAGTCAACTAATCTCATTAGTTTCAGCTGCTGCATATTCCACTGTGCAACATCTAAAGCACCTGCTGCATAACGTGCAGGTTTGCAGTTCTTGTATACTTGCAACAATAATAATGCATTAACAGAGATGTCAAACATTTCTAACATTTCAAATGCTAACACAAAATTTTCCACTATTTCTCTTCCTATTAATTTTACTCACTTGAAAATAAATGGGTCATTTTTCATTTATGTTAGAATAACACAAATAACCTTTACAGTATTTTATTCAGTGCATGTACTTTTACAAAAGCACAGGTAGGAAAACAATTGTGATCATAATGAGCAAGCCCTCAAAAGAAAGAAAAAACGGGATATACAATTTTCATTACTTAATTTTAAGCACTTCAGTTTTTTGGATTTATGTAAGAGAGTTACTACTTCAAAGAATAAAGTGTAGGGAGAAAATACTGGAAAAAAAAAAAGTTTCATTCTCCCCAAACAAACTCAGGAGGCTGAATTTCTGTGCAGCACTCCCTAACAGCTTTTGTTCAGTTTTAGCAACAGGAAGAAATACAGACTGAATGTTACCCAGCAAAACACATTATATAGGGGAAAATACACATTACTTATATAATAGCAATATTAAAAGTAACCTTAAGAAATTAAAGCTTGAGAAAGAGGATGAACCACTCCCTACTATATCATAACTTCGTCTTTATCTTTCACACACATCAACTTCAGAAATTTCTCACTAAGCTATTTTTTATATCCTTTCTCTTTACCCAAAGCAAACCCACAGCTTTTCAGATTACCCAATTTTGATCATTAAGCATTAATTTATGCTTGTACACATAGTGTTGCTTCTATGTTTATGAAGCTTTAGTATGCAAGCAAAACATCTCTGCAAATGTAAAAATAATTTTACTTTTAGGGCAATACTATTAGAAAATATTCCAGGATTAAAAAAAAGAACAATTCAGAGAGCTATCTCATACAGTTGTGTGGATAAAAACATCACAATTTTTAGGAAAAAGTGAAGAGTGGAGAAAGCGTAAAACACGAGAGCTAAAAGACTAATACATTAGAAATGGACTTTGAAAAGCAAAATAATTCAAGAGCAGCTATAATAAAATAACGAATAAACCTACTGATAAGCCCATCATGTAGACAAGTTATTATTTCTTACTAAATTCACAGAAGAACAACCATCCATTATAATGACAGTAACTAAGCTGTACATAGGTATGAAATAAATTTTAGTATTTCAAGTAACCTTCATTTTCACAGGGTAAAACGCAGCCCAGTGAAAAAGTTCTAAAAGCAGGCCCTCTGGTTTGGTTTTTTTTTATTTCACAAGTTATTAAACGTTGAATGTTCAAGCATGCAAACAAAAATAAATGTGTGTAAAAAATTGTTTATATGATTGTAAAATTAGCATTGGATTTAACTGGGCAACGTTTAACTGAGCAGGAATGGGGAATCTTACAAGTCTAAAAGCTGTGATTTCTGAAGACTCTTGCATTGTTGATCACAACTTGGAAGCAGAGAAGATAGCCTGAAGTTCCCTCTCCCCTCCAAAACCCTAAATTATTGTGTGTCATATTCACAGTTGTATATTGCAGAAAAGGTCATTCTAGTGGAACACAGAAACCACATGTCTGTTATTAGGAAGACCGTCTTTACACAATTGTTAATAAATGTTTACTCTAAAAAACAGACTTTTTGAAGCTTGGGAATCTCTACTGCTTAAGATAAAAGGAATGAAAAGATATTCCTTCTAACAGCACAGAACATACTTCTTTCCTGATAATCAGATTTCAGTGAAAGTATTTCAGGGAAGACATGATTACCTATGGGGGAAGAAAGTCAGGTAGATGGTAGCTGTGTTTTGAAATGGAACTCTTCAGATGAAGTTTCTAAGTTATAAACTGTGGCAGAAGAGGAGGATGTAACACCTCTATTACAATTAGTCACTTAAGTACATAGCATGCATTTGGCATTCTGAAGCTGTTTAACACTCCCAAACATAATCCTGATTAAACTAGATTTTTTTGGAAGTATTACGTGGAATTAATTGTGCAATGTTTTCCTAAACTGCAATACAGAAATCACAGTTACTGGGATTTTATTTTTATTCTTGCATGCAAACTGAAACTGTTAAGTAGCTCATAAAGAAAATTTCCCCTCTGTACTTCCTAAACTTGGGAGTTCTTTTTGAAACATTCATTGGAGCGCCCACATCCATGTCTACTTCATCTTTTTATACAGGCAATTGTCAAAAGCAGGAAACAATTTACACTGAAAGGTAAAGCATTCCAATAAAAAGCAAAAGCAGTATTATTACTTTAAAACATTTGTGTTCTCATGAGTGTGCTGTTCACGTTTGTATACGCAGAGACAACAGTGTTCAGTGTACCAGGCAACCATCCTGTAAAATTATAATACAGTTACATAGATTTATATAAAATAATCTGTGCAGCATGTAAAGCTCTCCTTGATGCACCATGCACTTCTGAGCTCTGTCTGGAACTACACAGCAAGCTTCATTATGAAATACATTTAGACCCTTACACTGTAGAAACAGCATGGTAACACTTGTGTAAATACTTTAATGTATTCACAGATATTCAGTGGCCAAGTGTTTAAGAAATTAGTCAGTTATCCCTGTAACAGGAACTGCTCTGATTATCTCAGCTTATCACTAGTGTAACAAAGACTGAAGACCTTGACATCTGTCTGAGATCTGATCTATTCACATAAAAGTATCTAGTCTTGATTTTAAAAGTCAAAGACAAGACAGCCCAGCTTCCTCTTAATCCAGCCGTCCCCTATTATTATCTGGTAATAAAGATCTTCACATTTTTCCTATCTGAATTAGTTTTGATTCAGCATCAAACAGTGTATTTTCTTTTGTCTTTTCCTGCTATATTAACATGATAATTAATTTAAAATATAACTTCTGATTCTAAGTATTTCCTGTTATCCAGTAACTTAACTTTCTCCCAAATAATTTTTATATATAAATTATTTGCTTTCTCACTATAAATAATGCTTTCTCTGAAATTGATTCTGAAACCAAAACAAATACAATTAAATACTCTTAGAAATATTGAAACCTGAGCAGCACTTGATTTTGCAGTAGTTTCATCCAATATGCAACATAATGTTACTGTCCTACTCTGACACTTCCATTGTTTAGGCTTTTAGTATCTTTTTTATTTGTATCAGTTATATGCAGTGATCATCAAATATTTTTCAGTATCACTGTGTTTGGGGAGAATCATCTCTTGTTTTTTAACTGTGAAGGATAACCATTTCCATGGTGTGTTGCCATGTGTGGGGAAATATTTATGGGATATTATAACAAATACATTTCTTTACACGTTCCCATTCTCATCTCCCTCCATGGTTATGGGAAGGGGTGTGTTCTTCCTATTTAAATTTGACTTTCCTAAACATTAACTTTCCTATAACCATTAAATTGCAACAGCTGGCTTTTTGTGTATCAAGAGCTAGCCAGTGTCCACACACAGTCTAGACATTTAACAACAAACCTAGACATTTCAATGACAGAATACATTTTGCTCAACAAAACAGAACACATGCCTCAGGCAAGAAGGAGAAGAGACTGAGAGGGCCCCCAAAAGGCTGTGATGCAGGGAAATTATTAGATGAGATACATCCAAATGATCTCAGGAAATTAGCTGTGACCTATGCTTGATGGAAAGGTGAAGAACTGTCCAAAGCTCTGCCAAACTGATGGAGGAAATCAACCCAACTCTACGTACACACCCAGGACATGCTGTCCAGATGCTTCAAATATATTCCTGTACAGGTGCAGTATACCAGTTTGTACTACTAACCTGCTCAGCCATGGTGAACCTTTGATGAAGCAAATAAAAGAAAAAAGTGCACCCAGAAACTAATACATATCATCTGTTACCTGTGCGATAGCCTCAGTATTTGTACTAGTCCCTGTTACATCTACAAAGTTTACCTACTTAGCCCCGCTATTCTGAGAACAAGTGAAGCAGTCTTCATCTAATATGTGCCCTACTAAAGGCGTTTAATACAAAAAACTTAAAATCATAGAATCATAGGATCATTTAGGTTGGAAAAGACCTTTAAGAGCATTGAGTCCAACCATAAACCTAATACTGACAACTCCACCACTAAACCATGTCCCTCAGTGTCACATCTACCTGTCTTGTAAGTACCTCTGGGGATGGTGACTCCACCGGTTCCCTGGGAAGCCTGTTCCAGTGCTTGACAACCCTTTCAGTGAAGAACTGTTCCTAATATCCAGTCTAAACTTCCCCTGGCACAATTTGAGGTCATTTCCTCTCGTCCTATCACTTGTTACTTGGGAGAAGAGACTGACACCCACCTCATTACAACCTCCTATCAGTTGGTTCTAGAGGTCTCCCTCCACATGAGGTTAAAAAGTATCATGTGGTTCAAATATGAAAAGCCTTGGAGAAATCCAATTATAGTGTATACTGTCTTTTTCAAAACAAGAAATGCAGGGATTTCACCAGCTGTATTTTATATTCTACTCCACACTGATCCTCACCAGCACTGGGACAAAATCCAGTGCAAGACCTCCTTTGGAAACAGCATTATATGCCTATGACTCCAGATTTGAATTACAACTAAGATCTATTCACTAGTAAATTATTAGTAATATTGGACTATTTTAAAATATTTTGCATTTACAATTTTATTTATTTTTTCAGTAAAATAGCAATACAGAAATGTACTAGTAGTTTTCTACTTTTTCCTCCATCCATCCCAGACTATAGAAGTAATACCTTGATAACATATGTTCCCTCAAAGACCTGATGGATATGAAAGAAGAAAATGAAGCAAGTAGGTCTCTACAAAGATGGAGGACTCCAAGATGTCTCACGTAGCTTTCTGAGTCTTTGGAAGCAGAGTGAGATCACTTGATACGACATGTGCTGAAAGATCCAAACTGCTATGAGTTTGCCTGCTTGAAGACAGTATAAAATGTTGCCTCTGCCTCATACAGATGTATTGTCTGGACATTGACCTGATCCCATTCACAACAGCAAGTTAGTGTCTGAGATTGCTTTGACAAGCTGCTTGACTTGCTTACTTTACTATTCATACGCTGACCATACGCATGACACATGTAAGTTTTAAATCCTAGACTTTGGAGAAAGTTATCTGAATGAAAATATAAGCCATTTTTGAATTTTAGGGAATGTTGACATACATGAATGCCTTTACACAAATAGAGGGAATGGTATCCCTAAAAATTATAGAGGAAAAAATATATCCAAAGTAGCATATACATAAGACCCCAAACCAAATCTTTGAATTGTTCAGTAGTCATATAGCATTTTTAAAATATTTACGAGCAGATAAAGGGCAAATGAATTATTTAACAATGTTTTATGTCTATCTGTCAACTAATTTTGAATGCCCTGATATGCTGACCAGGTGGGTTCTTCTATGTCAGCACCACGGCAGGTGGTATGACAATGACAAAGTAGGAACAATCATATGAACAGATGTAAAAGGTGTTCTTTATGTGGCTTTCAAACAAGAACGATGCACTTCAAGCATTAATTAATAGTCTTTAAAAAGCATTTCCCTTCCTCAACAGCATTAGCAGAGTACTGCTCTGCAAAAGATGTAAGGGCTTTCAAAAAACTGAGAGTAAGATCTCATATGAAAACCTTTTAAATAGCTTTTTATTCCTCCAGACTCTCCTGGCTGGCAATCTTGTGAACAACACATAATTAGTGTCAGACATCATTCAAACTGCTGACATCAGGTGCTTACCAACAAGGAGGCTGCATGCCACAGCTGAGATTTAAAAGCCCAGGTTCACGTCATGTAAAATAAGTGCTGTGCTTTTGACCCCGAAAGTGTTTAAGTGGGGAAAAATGTAGCGTTCAAAGCAGCTCTTCATTGTAGGGCAACCATTTCTATCTGAACAGAATATATTTTATGACATGGTGACTGAATACTGTGATGGATGCACAGTGCTTTTATAAGGCTACATTTTCCTCAAAGCTATGCAAAGGCTGGGATTTATTTTCTGCTTTTATAGTTAAGCTTATGAAAAGATACAGTGCCTTGGAATTCTTTGCTCAAGTAAATAATGACAGACTATGTTTATATGTGTTGCATAAGATTGTAGCGGATGCTTGTTTGCCCAACCATTCAATGACAATTTGGTCCAAAGCTTCTTGAAGTCAACAGGTAATTACTCTCTTTTTTTTCCTCCTTAAAAAAAAAGAAGGTTCCCTCCATTGCAATATCTTCACTTCAGGTATTCTGGTAGACTACTGCTGCTATAACTGAAAAATGCATGGGGAAAAGGGATATACTAATGCAGAAAAAGTTACACATTGGTTAACATATTGGAAATTGAATTAGGCTACTTTTTCAGACAGACACACAAGGAAGGCTAGTCTCTTGCATCCTCTTTGAACAAAATCTCACTTTATCAGTCACATTGTACACACTTCACTGAGTGTTTCCATACGTAGACAGATAAGTTGAGTTTATCAATAAAATTTAATTTTCAAGGAGATCAGTATTTGCAGTGAACACTCTGGTGCTGGTTCTGACAGGACAAACAGGAACAGTGGGTTGAGGATGCCACCAAATTGCAGTGAAGGTGGAAGAGGAAAACAAGCAAGCAACTGTCCCCACCCACAATACTCTTGCATTGTGAGAGCTCTCCTTATAGTGTCTCTTTTTATTTATGTGCTCTTGATAAATGTAGCATGCTCATTTCTCCTTTTCATTTCAGTACTCTGGAGATCTTTGTACTTCGCACATTCTAGAGATCTGCACCACACCACATATTCTTACATTCTAGGTAACACCATCCCTAAAGACACAAATACCTCAGCTGAAATGAAGCACAGTACATTGACTGTTATTTATCCCTTGAAATAATCATGTCAAGAGATTAATTCACCATGGAAATGTCTCTTGTTTTCATTAGTTTTAATAAGCATGGCCATTTCAGCCTCAGAAGCTATTTCTGTTGCTGTAGAGGAGGTAAATATTATGACAAGTCCCTTCAAAAGAAACTATTACTGAACACATCAGCTGCTACTGATTCAAAAACCATACGGCACAGAAACCATTTAGAGGAAGAACTTGGGAATTCTTTCATTGCTTCCTTTTGGAAGACAGTGTTCCTGATTTTTTTCTGGTGTTTTTTCTCCCTTCTTTCTCTTCCTCCTTGGCTTTTCTAAAAGGTTGTCTTTGATCCTCTTGAACTGAGGTCATGAAATACTAGGACCTGAGCAGTGAGGCCCTGAACCAAAGCTGACCTCTAGGTGAACCTCACAACCTAA
>VZTO01024384.1:39407-71122 GCA_013400615.1 Syrrhaptes paradoxus | reverse complement strand
TGTGATTCTGTGATTCCATGAAAGCTGATCTGCAATTAGAGACTTTAAGAGCTACCAAAGCTGTCAGAGAGCCAGTTGCTCACAGGCTGCCTCAGAAGTGCAGGATTTGGGTTTCTTCTGTAGCTTTTAGCATTTCAAGCTCACAGTTGCTCTCATCGGTTCTGAAGAAAGCTTTTCCTTTCCTGACCCAAGTTACTGGTGTTGAAAACCAGCAATGATTCTGCAGTGATTTCCCCGGGCACCAGCAGCTCCTGTTCAAAGCTCCATCCTCCACCTGTCGGGGCTCTGCCACCTGCCGGGGCTCTCTCGCGAGCCCAGGCCGCGCTCAGCCAGTTCTCCTCCTCCAGCGGCTCGGCTTCAGCCGCTGACCCCTGGAGCCGGGAGCCCACCCCGCCTCCCGGAGCCGGCCCCGCCGGGGCAACCCAGGCGTCCGAGAGTCGTTCCTCCACCCCCCAAACGGCTCCCGCTGCCCACTCGCGGGGGAACCGGGGCTCCCCGGCCCGCGTCTCACCCGCCGTGCCGAAGGCCCAGACGCCGCGCAGCTCTGCGCTCAGCCCCGGCGCCGCCATGATGCGCGCCGCGCTCAGCCGAGGGCCCCCGCTACCACAGCCGCAGGAGGTTGCGCCGCTCAGGGCCGGGCTTGGAAGGCCCCAGGTGCCACAGCAACGGGGCTGCCCCGCGCACTGCCTGCCTAGAAACGGCCCCGCAGCTCCCCCGCAGCCCCGCCTGCCTCTCCCCGGCCGCGCCATCGCTCCGCTGTCCCCGGGAGCTCCCGCTGAAGGCAGCGGGGTGGCCCTGCTGTCAGCCCGGGCAGCAGGGGGGCGAGGGGAAGCCCAGCCCAGCAGAAAAAGGCCGCAGAGGCAGAGCGGGCGCTGCCCGGCAGGGGCCGGGAGCTCCGGGCCATCCTCGGGGCCTGGTGCAGCAGAGCCCCGAGAGCGCGGCCCCGCCGCCGGGGCTGCCCGCGCTGGGGTTGTGGCCGCCCAGCGGCTGCGGCACGTCCTGGGCCAGAGCCAGCAGCAAGGCCGGCTGAGGCCGCGGAGGGCAGCTGCGGGAAGAAACTGAAATCCAGCTGCTGTGAAGAGAGAGAGAGAGCAAGGGAGAAGGGGTCTGGACAGAGAGATTTGTGGGAAAACGATCCCAGGGAGCAAGCGGCCCTGACAGCTGAACCCTCCCGGGACTGGCCGCAGCTCTCCACCAGAGGAAAGTTCTCACCCAGGACACTGCTGCGCTTGCTTCATGAGCTCATGAATATTATTTTCTCCTCCCGGGGGACAAATGATTTTATGTTCATAGAACCATAGAGTCACAGAGTCATTAAGGCTGGAGAAGACCTCAAGCATCATCACGGTCCAACCGTCACCCCAACCCCACCCAGCCCACTAACCCATGTCCCCAAGTCCCACATCCACACGGTTCCTGACCCCCTCCAGGGATGGGGACTCCACCACTGCCCTGGGCAGCCTGTTGCAGTGTTCAACCACTCTTGCAGTGAAGAAATTTTTTCTCATCTCCAGCCTAAACCTCCCCTGGTGCAACTTGAGGCCGTTTCCTCTTGTCCCATTGCTTGTTACTTGAGAGAAGAGGCCAGCACTCATGACTGTACAAAGGCTTAGAAATCATTGGCCGTGTTTTTATCTACCTCGGGAACTGAAAAATAGACACATTCAATGATAAATCTAAGATTTTGCCTTAGTTAATTGTACTTTATTGGAAACAGTCTGCTGAATAAACTTGTACTTAGAAATGCAAACGACGTGTTTTCTCTCGGGATCTGTTCTGCTGGTTTAGTACAAATCACAGTATTGTCACCTCCAAAGACCTACAGGGCAGAAAGAACTGAAATAGGCGACACGGGACTGGAAATACACACGACCCCTGTTTTTGCAAGTAGTAGGTGTGAGGGTCAGTGTGACAGGCAGTCTGTCAGCCTTGGAGAACCTGGCCACTAGGGAAAGAAGGGAGGGATCCTGTGGCCAGGCACACGGGATGCAAAGGCTAAATTCCTTGACTCGGCGGCACCTGCCTAAGGAACGGTCAATAAACTGCTTCGTTTGAGTCTACCCGGAGTCCTGCTGTTAGTGTGTGGACTTGAAGGATTCTCTCTAACACAACCGCCTCCCAGCAGTGCTGGTGGCTCTCGCCCTGGGGGATGGAGGCCAGGCAGACTCTGCTGCTGATACCGCAAAAATCAGGTCAAGAACTGTCTAAGACCTGTTTGAGGTTTTAGAAAGTCGGCATTCTTTATTACCACGTCAGGCAACACTGGGGAGTCCCCTCCTCTGGTGCACCCCAAGGGCTTTCTGCTCCCTCCTTATATATTCTTGGCACGTGCATATTCATCCTATTGCCATGAACTAATGGACACATCCCAGTGATTTGTGAGAACTCCAGTGGATATGCATGTGCCCTTGACACATGCGCATTTGGGCTTCGGAGTGGTCTCCAGTGGTCGTCAGAGGCTTCTTCCTCCCATCTCCTCCTCTTCTTCCCTTTGTCCTTGGCTTGAACACTTGCTCACGCACGCCCAGAGCTCCTGTTCCCCGCAGCACCAGTTCCTGCCGATCCCACCGGACGCAGTGTCCAGCCCCCACGCAGGTGGGGTGAGCGTCCCTCCCTGGGGAGCTGCCTGCTGGCTCCTCTGGGACAAGGGGCTGCTGGAGTTTATCCTGCGGCCGAGGGATTTGTGCATCGGCCCAGCCTCGAAGGCACCTCAGTTCTTCTCGAGGCATCACTTCACAGCCCGGGGGGATGGATGTCACGCTCTGAACACTCCGAGATTGTTTGGAAAGAGAAGGACAGCTTCTCAGCAGGGACCCTGCCTGCAGCAGCCCCAGCCCCTGCCCGCAGCACCCCCAGCCCCTGCCCGCAGCAGCCCCAGCCCCTGCCCGCAGCAGCCCGGCCGCCCGCCCCGGGGAGGCCCCCGCTGCCCCCACGGCCCGGCCGTTCCCTTCTCTTCCCTTCGCCCCGCCGGGCTCGGGCCGGGGACGACGACCCCCGCGGGCTCCGCTCCCCCGGAGCTCGCGGGAGGAGCTCGGGCGGTGTGAGGTGCCCGAGGGCTGCAGCACCCCCCGGACACCCGGCACCCCCAGCCCCAGGAAGGGCTCAGAGCAGCTGCAGGGTTGTCCCGTGTCCCCACGAGGCCTCCCAGGGGGACAAGGGTGGCGCTGCCCCCGAGCTGGACCTTCAAACACGAAGCTGGCTGGGGCACAAATAATCAGCCGCCGTGGGCTTCCACGCCCTGTCCCGGTGGCTGATTGAGAAAGAGCAGCCCCAGCCCGCCCTCCGAGACACCCAGAACCAGCCCAAGCACAAGGTGCCAGCCAGAGGCGGGGCACGGGGGGGTGACAGCTCCAAACAGCTCCGACCTGGTGCCAGGGCAGCGCAGCAGCCGCCCCTTCCAGCTCAGCAGGAGGAAATACACATTTCTTGGCAACACTCCTCAGCAGCCTCCTGCTCCTCTTCCCTGGAGCTGCATCAGGGCACCACAGGCAGGGGAAGAGCCCGTGGGGCCCAAGGCAGGGCTTCAGCACCGTTCTGCAGTGTGCCATCGAGAGCCTGCCTGTCCCAGCAGTTTTCCGGCCGCTTTAACCACTGAATCGCTCCCAAATTCTGCATTCAACAAGACTGGGTGACATCTTCCCCAAAGGCAGAGGGTACCCAGCACAAACGCGGTGTGGGTGCTGTGAGGAACAGCATCCAGAGCAGAACGGGATCTGACCCAGTCCGACAGTGTGTACGCAGCCTCTGATTTCCTCTGACATGTAATGTTTGCAATGAGGTAGAAGTTAAGATACTCCTGTCATACTGTCCAGTTCACCATACAGAAAACTTGTATTTATCGGGAGATTTCAGGATCATATTGCTGACCAGGGAAACAGCAGAAGATGCAGATTGCATTGACATCATATTGTTTATAATTAACAGGTACTTCTGAAGTATTAGATAACAACTTGAGGCCGACAGTATGTCCTTAGTCCCGAAAGTGGTCTGAAATCCAATCACCTCACTTGGGCCTTTGCAGCTTTCTTTCCAGATCTGAGGAACATGAGAGGGTCAGAGACTTAATTGCATGGTGTAGTCCAAGCTGATTTTTAAATTATTTTTGTTGCAAAAATCTAGCGCAGGTATTCCTGTGCAGAATGGAGTAAAACCTCCTGCCCTTCACATGGAAATGTCACAGACTGTGAGGCGGCCACCCTGCTTCTTCCACTGTCAGCTCTGGTCCTCTCACCGCGATGTTTTGCTGAGTGCTGGCACTACACCAGCAGCAGTGTCACAGTTTGTACAGTAACTCCCCATCCTGAGTTTCAAAGTTGTATCAAAGTCCTGTACAACTGAAAATGCTTTTTGCTGGTGAGTTGCAGCTAAATGTACACGGATTCACCAGGCTGGTCTGTATCATGCACCAACATTCGAAACAGCATTCGGAGATATTTTAACAGATTTAGGTTCCCTTGGGCAAGGCGCAAAGACTCTGCTGTGAAAGCCAAGCATCCACCCAGAACCTTTTCGGTGTCTTACCTTTCTTTTCCTTTTCTGAGAAGAGTTTGTATGACTCTGCAACTACGTACCACATCGGTGTGCAAACTGTACTCCATCCCCGACCAAACCAGGACACACACACACACACCAGGACACCAACAGCCAGAGCTGTGGGATGCCATTCTGCATCTTCTCTTGCAGAAACTACATTTTGACATGAGTTCACAACTAGACAAATTCTTAGAAGAACGCTCCACTGTGGTTTCTGAGGTGTGGATAGTGCCGTTACCTCCAAGGTCCTTGAGTCACACCTTGCTGGGAAGGGGGGCTTGCGTTCTGCACAAGCTTTCTCTGAGCTCTGCTTCTACAGCAGTATCCCCTGCTGGTCACTTCCGAAGACAGTTGTTGGATTAGTCAGGATTTTATCAAGGCCAATTTTGACTTTGTCAGAAAATGTGCCAGCATACATGTTAACTCAAATATTCAAAGTAGAACAATTTATTAACAACAACATTTTACAACAGTGTTTTCTCTTTGACTGAGCTTCACGATGCACGTGGAACTTGCATGTAAAGGACTGAATGGGTTGAGAAGACTTAGACCCATTTCAGAGCAGCTGCTTTCAGACTGATCACAGTCAGCTTGCCTGCTTGTTTAAGAAACAAAACCGCTTAATTACAGGTGTTTCTTAAATTGGTTTCCTAATCAAAATGAAATTTTAGGGACTGTACTCATCTGAATAGCATGCAAAGATCTGAAAAGGATAAGTACAAGTAGATTACATCTGAATTATGTGATTGTAAATTCAAGCTGCATTGGCCTGGGATCAACAAAGCAGGATGTGTGCCTGTGGCACCCCAAGTGTTCCTGGTTGATATTGCATTCGGAAGGTGTGCGGCTTTGGTAGGAGAAAAAGCAACTGGGTAAAGACAATTCCATGCTCAATGTGTGTCTGTACAGTTTATTTTACAGGAGATGAGATGAGCACTGTGGTGCATATAAACTTGCAGAACAATATAGGAAAATACAGTTTAACCATAAGAAATTCTTTTACAGTAAGACAGAAAAATTATGTATAGGAAATGCCTTCAACACTGAAGGACAAGATCCACAGCTGACATAAAGTAGCTTCCACCGAACTCTGCCAGTTTACCTGAGCTGAAGATCTGCCCCTTAAATCTTTTCTGTATTCAACTCCTTAAGCTCAGTAAGTGATTCCTTCATGCATTCTGATGGAACAAAAGCCATCCTGTAATTTGCACAATGATCCAAGATTCACTAGTAACCCAGACAGAGGCTGCGAAATACATGAACTATTTAAGGGGCCTGGTCAGTCAAAATGTATGTAAAATTATAAAATTTTGGTTAAACATCTTTAAAAATAAGTCATTAGTACTGGCAAAAGACAACTTTCCTAGAAATTCTGATAGTATTTTGCAAAAGTTATGCAAAAAGGACCAAATAAGCAATTTTATTTTAGTAGAAAACTCTGGTTTAGTGTATGACTGGTGATGTGGCCCGCCTTTGAATCCCTGCTGTTAAAATGTCTGCAAAACTGTTTGGTGGATTTTTCACACTGTCTTGGGCTGCCGAAAGAAAGGAAACCATCTAAGGAGGAGAAGAAAATATTTGTCCAATACTAGAACCCATTTTTTTATAATGGACAGAGGTTGCTGTTCCTAAAGAGTGTTTTTGATCTGCTGGAGTGTAAGAGCGGTCAATGGACACCCACATTCCTCAGGCTATTCTGAAAATCTCAGCCATCACTTCAAAAATCTCCAGAGGAACACAGGATTGCAGGTCAAGCCTTCCCAAATTCAAATGACTAGGATTGTCACATCATGCAGACATGAGATCCCCAAAATCACGGTTCAGCTTTAGACTTCAAGTTCCAGAAAACTTATTCGAAGCAACTGCTTTAAAAAAAGTGGATTTTCTTTTTCAATTTCACACAATAAAGGCCTACTTAGGCCCCCAGTGCCACTTATTCAACTATTTTTATGCAGAATTCCCTGCTTATTCTACCGAGACCCTTCTACTGAAGGATGCCTCAGCAGATGAGGTTAGCAGCTGTCTGTCAATGCAGTTGCTTCTCAGTCCAACATTTCCTGATCCCGAGAGCTGAGGATGGCTGTGCCAGCCAGGGAATGATCAGTGAGACAAAGGCAGGGCTATGGGCTATGCGGATGCGCTGACAGAGTGCCCAGCGCAGAGCAAGGAAGGAGGGCTGAGAACCCTGCACACATCTGTGCACACTGGCTGCTCCTGAGTTTGGTAAATTTGTCGGGTGAACCTGCGTGTTTCACGTGCTTGCAGCAGGTACAATTTAAAGAGGCACTTCAAGGGGAACTATGAGCAGAATTTTAGTAGGGTTGCGACACAAGCCATGACTCAGTTGCTTGTTAAATCATAGCCCTGAAAGACTGCATATATTCAAAATTATAGTCTTGTCCACCCACTGGACCTGAATACAGCAGCTGAAAAGCTTTTGCTCTGAATATCCACTGAGTTTGTCTCTTACAACACACCTGAAATAGTTCAACTTAATGTAAGTTGAGGGAATTAAATTTGAATGTTTCAAATTTATATATTTTTTTCTGTATATGGTTAACCTAAGACTTATTTTTTATTGGTCTATGAAAGATTTTATCCACATACATGTCTCAGAATCAGATGCATCATTAGGCATGAAAGGTTTCTGCCTTCAGGAATGCATGGGATTAGAAACTGAAATAAAATTGTGCTATGTGTTGGTCCCTTCAGAAAAAACATCCATGAAGAAAAGTGAATAGCACAAAAAAGAATCATTGCACTTCCAAACCAAAAACCAAAATAACCCCTCCAGAAAGCATGCACTTACCACTCTCAGAAAATACCCCAAAGCAAGAAGTTTCCTGCAGCACATTAAAGCAGCAGAGACATTCTATGAAAACTCAAAGAAAAGATCTTGAAAACTGGTGAATCTTAGTGCTGCAGGGGTGGCTACAGCAACAATGCAGAGGAAAAAATAAGAAATGAAAGATGCACATTTATAGGAGTAAAATCCGACCACAAGACAAAGTCAAGAATATTATTTATACAATAGTGCTTCTCAGAAAAAGACAAGGGCTTGCTAATGGGAAAGACTTCATCACCATTATGCAACAGAAAGTCTGCGTGCTCCAAGCTCCTAGAGAACACTTGCACACCAGGCTTGACAGGTTCAGTGCAAGGGCACAGGAGATCCCAGCGCTGCCAGATGCCAAAAGCCATTCTGTCGTCACCACTGTGGCACTGCCACATACTGGTTTCCCGCTGACACAACCAGGTGATGTTGGAGAGCACTGCTATCAAGCAATAGATACAAGGGAATGTTCCATCACTGATTTTCATGTGCTAAGCAGAATTCCGAGAGTGATGAGCCTCTTACTGGACCCGTCAGGGTCTGGGGGAGACAAGTGCCTCATGTTGAGAAGCTCAGATACCATTGGGGCAGCTACGTATTTTCCTGCCCTCTGTGTCTGTTTTTAGTTGGAACCTGCCTGTGCCTATTGCCCGCCTGGTTAAGTGAAATGTGCCCAGCAGGCTCTGGCAGAACGTCAGACACCTCTGCTGTGCAGAGCAGCATGCCTGGCAGCCGTTCCCTACCTCTGTCCAAGTACAGGAAGAACGCCCACTCAGCAAGAGCCGTTCACAGCAATGCATCGGCAACCTCTGGGACCTCGTTCTGCTATTTCAACACATGCTGGGTAGCTAAATGCTCCAGCCTTTCCAGAAGGTATGTGATCAGGAAAGCTCATTCTTTTGAAAACTGCCTTTTTTGACATTGTTTTTTGAAGTCCTAGTTCTTGCAAAGCAGAAATACAAGGACTGCCTCCAGGACACCAGACTCTGCCTGCCAGACCCAGCCGGCGGCGCTGGTGCAAAAGAGCCCGCTAGCGACTCTAAAATAGCGCGTACGTTTGCAATTCAGAAGGAAACAACCAAATGATCACACCAGGAAGTCACATCTACTCATGCCAGGGGGAACCTTCAAGGTGCTGGTCTGGATTTCTTAAGGTGCTTGATAGTGAAGGACCCACCTGGGAAAGCAGTGCTCTTCATCTCCCGGCGTGTGACTGAAGGAATCATGGGCAGAGCTACTTTTGCACCTAATTTTGGCTTTGGGTTTGTAGAGCTGCGGCAGAAGGGGAGCTGTAAGCCCACGCTCTACAGCTGCACTCCTGCCACTGCCTGACACGGGGTCACTTGTGGAGCTGCTGGGAACGGCTCGTGTAGCAGCTACGTCTGATAGATGAAGTATTTGAGGTTCTCATTTCCTAAGGTTTATCTTATACATGTACTGGACAACTCAGGAAAAAAGAGGCTTGTGCATTTCTATTTGTGAGCCTGATTTTCAAAGTCTCTTATCACCTACACACTCCCTGCTGTGTTCAAAGAAACCGCTGGGTGTCGAGCGCTTCCAAAGAGCAGGTGGAAAGGAGAGCGCACATTGCTACATAAAGAGTCTAACTTGCAGCAAATATTTAAATAATGACATTAAAAACAGGGACAAATGTAAAGAGGTTCTGAGAAGGTATGAGCAGCTACAACTGAACATGTAAAAGTTTCCTGTGAATGCTTTATAGAAAATTCCTGTTAGAAAAAACAGAAACAAAAACAAACAAGAGGTGATCTGAGTGCAGTTCACTGTCACAAGACAGCTACACACGCTGACATTACAGCATGGGGCTGTCAGTCAAACAAAAAGCAGCTAATTCTGCACCACGATGCAGAAACTGCGCAGATGCGTGAAGGGTAAAGAGAGCTGGAGCCCGAGTGTGCTCGCTGCCTGCTGTGCAGAGAGAAAGGACCGTGGCAGGGTGACAGTGACTGCAACACGAGGGGGAGCACAGCTCCCCACAGCAGCTCAGGCAGGGCTGCAGAGGGGGAAAGGTATTCTGGAAACATAACAGAGATTGCCAAATGACTTTCACTGCTCTTATGATATTCTAACATTAAAAAAAAATTAAAGCTATCTCTAAAGATCCCAGTGTCCAATAATGAGGTAACATTCCTATAAGGGAACAACTGAAGTCTTTCAGAAGATGTCCAACACATGTAAATGACAAACAGATGTGAGATACAGATGTGAGTGAAGCTGGAGCAGACTGGAACTCTGAGAATGAGGCTTTTTTGGATGTTGCTCTATGAAAGCAACTGGAATCCTGCCGGTGATGGGAGAAGAGCCCACTTGGTCCCCGTGATACAGGACTCATTGCTTTCAGCTCATTAACACCCAACAGATTCAAAGCTGTCAGGCTTCATGTTGCTCTTGAGCTGCATGAAGGGCCAAAAGGCTCTGGCTGAAGCAGAGCTCACCAGGGAGCCAGAGGCACAAGACACGTAGGTGACAGCATCGCTCACACAGAGAGGGAGCTCTGCAGGAGCGGGACTCCTGAAACACGGGCGGCTTCAACAAACACCCAGGCAAGGAGAGGTACCAGGTAAGAACCAGAGGCAAACTCCGGCTAATTGCACCTCTTCAGGTGAAAGCAAACGGTATTAATTGAAAGCTCACCTTGGGCTCTGTGACCACAGAGCGTATGAAGATGTAAGACAGCTTTGTCACTCAGCAAAGAAAGGCTGACACCTGTAGTGACTCAAATTGTAAGAACTTGCATCAAGCGTGTGAGCCCACCTGCCAGATGAAACAAGGTGACCCGGGAACTCAGCAGGAATGGTGGCAAGAGACTGACTTTGCTATTCCCGTTCATCAGTTACATTGCCCCATCGTCATGCTTTGCACACGCTGGCTATCTGAACAGAACACCAAGCTTTATCTTGCTCCAGACAAGAAGCTGTTTGCGATGAGTTACTGCATAAGGAAAAACTGGGTCCAACTGCATTTTTGCAAGTCAATGGAAGATGAATAAAGCAACACTGTGGCGTCCATGCTTCCCTTCAAACATGCCACTACCTGCTTTGAAGATGCTGGCTGTTGAGAAGCACTGAGGCTCCAGGACTTGTGACGCACCACACTGCCCAGGATCCATCAGCCAGAGAAGGGTGTGAGCCAGGTAACACTGATTCCACCGTCTGCAATGTCCTACCACAAGGGAATATCATCTTTTGCAGGAAATAAACTGCAAACTGTCTACAAGCAACAACTTCCCTAACGCTTCCACTGATTACAGATGAAAGTTGAGCTACAGAGGAAGCATCTCACCCATTGCAGAGCAGCACCGCGCAAGAGTTTGCTGGGCCTGTAAAAATGAACAGCCAGGTACAAGTGTGCTCCTCAGATTAAAGTGACAAAGAGGTACAGACTCCATCAAGAGAATCATCATTCTGTGCAGCTCGCGCATTCCTGCAACCTTTCAAATGAACCAAAAACTAGAAGTAGGAAAACTGTCTGGAAATAAAACAAAAGAGAAAAGAAATGACCAGAAAATACAACTGAAAATTGAGAGCAGCTTAAATTGTAGAGGAATCAAAATACATTCCAGTCCTCAGAGAAACCTGTGCTAATGGACAGTATTTCCAGTCTAAAACAGACAGAATAAAAAACATGTTTAAAGAAAAAAAGAAAAATAAAGTGTAATTGATAATAGATTATTTCAGATATTTATTAAGGAGAACACTGTATAAAAGTGCACAACTAGCTTGGTTTTGCAGTCAAAACAAGCATGTGGTGAGGTGATGTCAAGCTTGCTCATTTTAATTTACGATACAGCTCAGAATACAGGGGTTGACCTGAGATGCAGCTCTTACGTACTCCAGTTATTTTTAGCCATTGAAGTTTCGAAAGCTCACCCTGCACCTGTGGTTAAAAAAAAAAAAAAAATAAAGTGCCTGTCCTCCACAGTGCATGAGATAGGGAAAGTATACATTGTTATGCCAAAAAAATTAATAGGACAGAGAGTGAATCAACAGGAAGACTGAAAAAGAGAGATCATAACGAAACTTGCCTGCTTGAGCAGCAGCAGAGGAGTCCAGGGAAGCCCGGGCACTCTGAACTGAGCTCGAGGACTACGCGACACAGACAAACCATGTTCCATTTGTACTGCAATGGTCTCTGCAAGAACTTTAGAGGAGGCTCATGTAACAGTGTGCTGGATGCTTCCAACACCAAGAATAAAATAGTCGTGGCAAATTGAGAAGTGTGCGATGGAAGTGCAGTATGGGAGGTGTCACACCAGGAACGCGAATCCTGAGCATGCAGTGGGCATGGATGCAAAGGTTTATAAAGGCTCACGACGCAGCAGAGAAGTGGGTTGGGAGCATTTGCAACACAGGAATGAATTTATACTGGTAAAGAGATGGTTGAGAAACGGGGAACAATAGGAAAATGCAACAGAATTCAGTTTATAACAAGCCAGGAAAATAATCACTGCAGCAATACTAAGAACGTTTCAGACAAGCCTTCTCTGTGTCGCAGTTTGTATTTGTAAAGGGGAATGTTAATTCTCAATGATCTAATCACAGCACTTTGAGGCTGGTGAACAAAAACCTAGAATAGCAGTAGAACAAAAGAACAACGCGATTTTGTTGGTGGGGAAAAAAAGATGGTAACAATGAGATAAAGTGGAGCATAACAGTGGATGAAATGAAATAGTACAATTTGGAAAATTGTAGCTAACACTGCAGTAAACACAGAGTAAAGGCCACAGTGGTGAGAATCAAGGGTTCTGCTGGATCTAAAGCAAGAATCTTAAGAATTCTGACATTGGATGAAATGCTGAAATATACATTAACAACAAGACAATAATCAATCAGAAATAACAGCAGGAGAAGAAAATTAATACGTTTTCAAAACCAGCCTCCAAACTACATAACACTATGTGACAGAAGCAGTGTTGAATTTGTGGTAGTTTATGGTAAGGGCACCAAAGAAAAAACTTAAGCGAGAGAATCTGATGGTACCGAAGTGCTGGGCACCTACATCTACGTTTAATGCAACCTAGCATTACAGATGCACAGCACCTTTGAAAATCAGGCTCTAAAAAGATAAACCCCACAATTTAGCTGGACAAACTTAGTAATTAAAGATACCTCAAGGCTGTGATATTTACCTGAAGGAACCAACAGACGGCAATTTAAACCTGGATCCCAAATAAAATGTTGGAGGACTGTCCTTAAGGAGATTCTGTGAGAAAGCATCTTGCATAACCAGGAAGGGTTTTGAACATCTCACGTATTTCTTGGTATATAACCTCTTTCTGTCACTGAGGGCACTCAGACAGCTGATGAGGTAGGTACAGCACAGCCAAGCCTTTCCTGATAAATAACGGTGATGGTAACACTGAACCTTATCGATTGGCCTGGAACAGAAATATGATGATAATGGGTTTATGTATCCCTGAGAGGGAGTTCTACAACAGGAAGGACAGGAGTCTTCTCCATAGATTTTGGGAGAAGGGCCATCACTTCACTACCATGGTGGGAAATTTTGTTATATGAAATAAATGTATTCGCACAACATCGCTGCAAGATATGCGTGTTTTACAGATGGGGGAGCCAGAAAAGTTAATTGATTTGCCTGTGGCCATGAAAGCAGTCAGTGACAGACCTCGGATTCATGATCAGGACTTCCTTGCCTCCTGCATCATGTTCAAACAGTTACCCACTGGCTGGCCAGAGGCTCACTGCGCGGGAGTTCTAACGTGCTGTATAAAGATAGTCATGCAAGGAACGTAGCACAAAGTCACTGGAGAACAGAGCGCTCTCTGTACCAGAAAGCAGATTTCTTCTGGAAGCTGCGTGCATTTGGGAACCTCTGGTGGGAAGCACACTTCTGGTTTCTTCACCCTGGAATGTCTGGTGCTTAAGGCTTAGCACAATGAGGACCATTTTAATGACTAAATGTAACAGATAGCCCATACGGGCATAGCTTACAGGGTGTCTGCTAGTGGAGCCACCTTTTCCCTATGCTCTTCTGACCCTTAAAAACAAACATTAGCCTGGTTAATTCAGTGGACTCATCACATACAACTATAGATCAGTCTATATTTCCATGTCCACAGGTCGGATATCTCCGGTTTTGTGTTCTTTTACCCACAGTTCCCTGTCTTTGGCAGGATCCACTTTCCGAAGCAACTGGTCCACGAGCTCTACTGTCTAAAAAGAACAAAATAAGAATCAAAATGTCAAGGGTGCATTTCAAGCAGAGACAAGTCATTGCTCTGAAGTGTAGAGCTGCTATGGGCATGCCTACATTGCATGTGCAACAGGTGAGAACTGCACGTACATGAGACTCTGTGGCCAACAGCCAGATCTGAATGTGAAGCCTCGTAGCAAGAAGCAGAGAAGAGGCGGACTGTTAACGTCAACAACAGAGAGGCTTCCTGTGCCAGCCATTGGCCAGACGGTCTCGGACTCCTGTCCTGCAATCTGTACCTTACACCAAACACAACCACCTAGTGTGGTCAGCATACCTCCCCTGTATTTTAGTATTTGAAAACAAGCCAATTTTTTAATAAGAAAAAAATGTATACTCCCTCCCCCAACAGTGAAACTATTTACCATCTTCCTTGCAAGAACAGATCACCTCCAGGAGTAGTGCATCACGCTGGGACAGCTGGTCATGGCTCAGGTAGTGTCATTCCATTCACTGGGGCCAAATGTCATTCAATTTATTGTGTGTCCCCCAGCAAAAAGCTGCAATCCAGCACCACGAAATGTAACCAGGATCAGAGCCTGGGAGCAGCAGGACTGTAGGGTGGCAGTACAGTACTGCTGCCAGCTGACACGCTGAGCACGTACACTTTCCACATCTCCTTTTGATACAGGTCAGTCGGATGAGGCCAGGGACTGTTCTGCTCAGCTGAAGAGCAGTAAAGACCAAAGGGAATGAACAAAAGGAGACTTACGCTTTGGTTGAACATGTCTGTCTCATGCCGCAGCTGTGTGTACTGGCAAAGATGCTGCCGAATCATCTCCACCCTTTCAACTTCTAGTCTCTCAAGTTCCTGGACACGAAGAAAAAGAAGTCCGTTTTTTTTCTTGGAAGCTGAGCTTGAAGGCCCAGAGAAAGGATGACAGACAAAAGATTGCCAGTCAGTGTGGTACTGTCCCAGGGCCACACGTTGGAGCTGAACACTGTGGTTGCACATCCCTCTGATTTCCAGAGAATCAGAGAGAGCAACAGAAATCACTTCAGCCTTAGGCTAGTAACGGAAAAAAGGTTGAAACCTTTCCAAAACTGAGACAACCAGGGGAGTGAAATACCAGGGCCTGAGCAGTGAGGCCCTGAGCCAAAGCTGACCTCTAGGTGAACCTCACAACCTAACAATATATCTAATATGTATAATATTGATCACATAGGCTATGTGTTACCTTATAAAATATGCCAGTTTATAAAAGCTTTTGTTGTAACACTTATAGAGCATTGCTGTAACGCTGGCTGTAAGGTAATCACTGTGTAACCACAGCTCTGCTTGCTAACAGCTGTGCCTATCTCCACAGACAGACAGACAGACCTCTAGGGAAAAGAGCGCAATAGGGTGGTGATGGGCTTTGCTGAGAGATACAGAATCAAGATAACCAGATACCTTTACTTCTTAACTTTTTCCTGGGTTCTGGCCAAACACGAGAAAAAGTTAACATGGAAAAAAAACTACACCAGATGTTTTTTCTCAGTTTAAGATATAAAGTTGTTTATTTAACTGTATAAAAGCCGGGACTGTTTGCAGGGAAATTTGGAAGCCTCATCTATGCAGTGGACGCACTGTATAGAGATTTCCCAATTGCTGGGAAGGGTTCTCCAAATCCTCACTGCAACTGGGCTCCCCAGAGACTGCGGACCTGGATGATGGTAACGTATTAACAGGGCAACTGGTGATGGGTCTTTCTTAATCACTGTCGTTAACTCTGTGTAGTAATGATTAGGTGCATTACCTTATTTTATGCTTGCTATAGTAGTTCACTTGTTATTTTGCTGCTTTACCTGTATTATTATTATTTACCTTTGCTGCTTTCACTGTATTGTTTACCTCATTATTTTATCACTTTAAACACAAGTAAAAATATATTTTTTTTTAATTTGGTGCCTGTGTCCTTTGTGCTATCCCCATTGATTGGCAAAACAGGGAGAGAGAGGAGCTACTGTCTTCAGGGGTGCTGCAAGCAAGAGGGAATCTGTGTTCTGCAAGAAGCTCTGCATGCTTTGTTGCTAGCTACAGAAGTTGCAGCGATTCCTTGGGGAAGCAGCACACTGCGTTGGGGTGCACGGCTCAGAGCAGTTTTATCTGTTCACCAGATGATGAGCTGGGACAAGTCTCCACCTCACTCAGCCGGCAGTAAGCAGACCCCAGTAACACTTTAGTTGAAAAGGCAGGTGATCTCTAACTTTCCTCCTGATTTTTCTCACCTCCCTCTTCTCCTGATTCTGACACTGTGCCCCAACATCTGCATTTAGTTCCTCTTTGTCCATCTGAACAGCAGCAGGGGAAGCAGCATGCTACAGAAGCCTACATTTTAAGGACACAGACTGTAACGGACTTTGCTGTATCACTCACAGGGACACCAATGGGGCCAAATGTTAAAAAACCCACCTCCAGAGGGCATTTCAGGTGTCCACTTACTGGGCATCATGGCAGAGGACAAACTGAGCATATACAAGCAGGCAGCCTTCCCTGTGCTATCTGCAATTTGTTAAAGGTCTTTTGGGAAACAGACCCTTCATTACCACACAAAAACCTTAGGGGGCAGACTGTCTGCCTGGGGAGGAAGAAGAGGAAAGGAGTTTGTTGTATAGACAGGACTGAAACAGACCGAGCTCCTACTGCTGTTGCCGGTTGATGTACTGCCCTTATGGGAAAATGGCCCAGTGTGAACTCAGATTCCCTTACTTAGGGTACAGATGTGCAGGACCAGAATGCAGAACCCAGTGTGCCTGCACTAGCTAGTGTGCCGTAAGCAGAACGCGCATTGTATCTGCACCAGAAACTTCAGGGAGGAAGGTGCACAAGACCTCGACTCTCTTCACTTTTTATTGCATATGAACTGATCTGTATTTGAGCTGATCAGATGCAGACTATTTTTTCAATTTAGATTTTATATTCATGTGTACCGATGACTTACCTTCAAATCCTTCTCAGCCTGAGTTTTACCACTGAGAAACCTGCTGTGCAGCCTGCAGGCTCTGACTTCCCTCTTCAGGTATCTACTAGTGCACTTCTGAGTGGTATTGATTCCCTAACATAGATCTGGCCATGTCTGGACACAGTGGCACTGATGGTCAGTGTCATTTGCATCTGTGAGAAACCACCAGTGAAGGTGTGAGAAGAATCAGATCCCTCATGTACAGGAACAGCCAACTTTTTCTCTCTTGTTCTGCTTTTGGGAAGATATCTGCCTCCTGGATTTCCATTCATCCATCTGCCTTTATTTATTTACTGCAGTTTAAATATTGCACTGACACACTTCCAAATGCTGAGCAATTTATCACCCTGCTTCTTATTAGGAGGAGTTCACTGCTTTGTGTTTGTCCAATGAGAAAAATAAATGCAAAAGACATTTTTATTTCCCACTTTTGAAAGCAACTGGCTGTTGTCCAGAAGGTCTCTAATGACATGAGGGAGGAGCCCTAAAGCCAAAGTATTTCAAGGACTACAGCACATCAAAGCTGTATTTTGGCATCATGGTGACTAACCCCAAAGGTATCCGCCCCTCAGGTGAATACTGTGAGCTGTTATCTTCAGAGAAACAGAACAAGAGGCAATTAAAGTACACCTCTTCTGAGCTGGCAATACTAGTGAAGAAATTGTAAACTCATAGGATACAAAAATTCATTAATGAGTAAATGGATTCAGTCATTTATCATGTTTTTCCATGCATATTACTTCATCCTTCCCAGGGACATTTCCAGCGTTCTGGCCCCTAGCACCCTTGAACTGGTTTAATACCTTCTGCAAAGAAACAATTATTTCCTCCTTCCCCTAATTCTTCTTAGAACTGAGAATGGGAAGTACAATGGGAGATTTATCACCCAGTTTTCCCCACTGCTTCGCACTGTACCTGGCTATGAGCGATGAATCTTGTACACTGTCACGATTTCACAACGTTATACAGGTAAGCCGCTACACAGAGTTACGTACCAGCGTGGTGGTCACCATCTCCTCAAACCACTTGGACTGGGCTTGGTTGTAAAGATCCACGCAGCGCATAAGGTCATCTCCTGAAAAGTTCAAGACAGCAACACATTAGTCTTCTCTAGCCAATGTCATGGAACTTAGAAGGAAAGTGCAGTTCAGGCTGTGCAGACAGACCCAGAGGGTTTGAAGATCAGTCCTGGTGGAGCTGAAGGCAGCTCTGCTACTTGGTATTTGTTACATGCAACAAAATCTCAACAAAATGCATGCACTTGATGTGTGGTCAAATGTCCGGTGATTGGGGTAAGAAAGAATGAGGGGGAAAGACAAGATTTTAAAAGGAGAGGAGTGTCACGCTCAAGCTGTCTGAGATTGAGGGACACTTATTTGCAACCTCAACCCAGCTGCCCACTCACGTATTCCCCAGAATGTGAAGACGCACGATTCCAGCTGAGCTCTGACTTCCTCCCGTGTTCAAAGCAGTAACACAATAAGCTGCGATTATTTCAATTTTTTCTTCGTTGCAGGCCTCTGCTCTGATAGAGAGGTGAAGGTGGGTGGAAAATCTGGGAGGCATGTCTCAGAGATCACGGCTTTCTGGCTAGTAAATTCTCTTTCTTCTTTAAATGAGGCTCAGTTACGCTTTCCCTAACAGTCTGATGCCCAGGTCCAGGGCTCAGATTTGTCCTGTTCTTTTAGGTGCAACAAGGTCTTTATACGTAAAGCAAGGACCAATCAAGCTTTAAGAACAGGATTTCAAAGACCAAACAAAGTGTCAAAGAAGTAAACACATCTGGAAGTCCCTCATGGACTCTAGAACTTGGGGTGACAACCAAAATCTACAAAGAAACCAGGATTCAGGGCTTCAAGCTTGGCAATAAGCTTATCCACCCAGACAGGGGATGACTAGTCTGACGTGACAAGTCCAAACTCACGGCTCCCACACTCTGCAAGGCTCCTCGGGAGCTATCGGACTCAGGGTTATCCTCCACCCATGCAAGTGAATCTGAGCCACTGTACAGCCAGCAACACGAAAGCCACGAACCACATGAACCATCCACGGGAGCTGAAAGCAACGCCACGTAGCAGTAACCGGTGGGATGGTAGAGGGGCTCTGGTCTAGGGCTCTCTGGCCCTATCGTCCGCTTGCAGCAGCCTCATTTCAAAGCTTGGTCACAACATGCTGCTGCCGTGTGTGTCGCAAGCACCCAGCTGGGCTGCTGGGTAGCACTACCCTCAAGGATGGGGCAAGTCCTCTCCTGCCACACACCGTACCAGTGGCACAAAGTGGGAGAGAGTGATGGGGAGACTCACACACTCTGGGTTACTCCCATCTGATCTTCAGCTCTCCCTTGCTTCAAAAAATACCTGTTACAAACAATTTTTGAAGACCCAAGGGAACACAGAGGCTGTCAATTCGGAAACGAATGAAGAGCATCTCTCATGAAGCCTCCTGTCACTAACATGTAGCTTTAGCTTTTCCTCAGATGGTTGTCTATAGACATGGTCACACTGTGAATGACTCTTCTCAGTCTCCCCAAAACCCAGACAGGCTATCCTGAAGTTTTAAAAGCCTCAGAACTATGAGAGATCACTGTGCAAGGAACGGACCTAGGAATGGATGAAACACGGAAGCCCTAGTTAAAACATATTTTCAGCAAAGGTACTAACAGAGCTGCACATGTCAGCTTTGCAGATCTCAAGACAGTTCCCGATAGATCCTGTAGATGTGGTTTGAGCCCCTGTAAAACATGCAGAGGTCACATGAAGTAGCTGTGTCCTCAGTACAACACAGCACACACTACTATATCCTCAGTATCCCTTGAACATAAATCAATTTTAATCACTGAGTAGCAGTGGAAACAAGAAGTTCACATTCAAGGAAAAATATAGTAATAGGAAGCATAATAGGCGCCCACATCGTTGTGGGTGACTGTGATTTAGGAAAAAAACAAGGAAGGAACTATGATTTACAGAAGAAACGTCCTCAGCTGAGCTTCTTCGAATCTGTCTTCAAAAGCTGCACAAACATTCAGTTATCTCAGCATACTTTCACAAAATGACAATTCACCCTCCTTTTCCTCATCTCACCCCAATTATCAAAATCATCATTTTGTGACTTCTGACTTGGAAAAACCAGGCCAGGTTTCTTCAGAGGATTTAATATCAAACAGATGTGTAGCATGGTTCCCTTTGACTTTGTAGCTATAATATTAAAAAATCAGAAACATGTGGTGGGTGGGCGGTTGCATGCCATCGTGTTCCTGCCGTCTGCAGGGCTACACTCACCTCCAGCTGCTGTCAGGTACTCACCTGCCTGAGTGGACTTCCGTCGTGCTTTCTTAATTTCTTCTTCTGTTTTGTTGCTGAGCTTCACCTCGAACTGCTGCGTTTTCATTTCCAGATCCTTCTGTCTCTCTGTCAAGGCTTTCCGGGCCTTGACGTAATTAAGAAAGAGACACATGTTTGAGAGGAAAAGAGCTGCCAGCTGCTTTCAGCCATCTATGACTCCTTCACACGAATATTTGTCAGGAAGAAGTCAGGGACTCTGCATGAAACTGGGTCGTAACTGGGATTCAACTTCTTAGGACACCATGCGGTGTTCAAAGAAGTGTCCTGCCACCATATCGAACTTGTCACCAACAAATTACAAAAGCATCTGAACTCTTCATAGGTTCTCAGAAAAGCACAGTACAAAAGACATCATCAGACTTTCATGTTTCTTAGTAACTTTCTCACTATTTCTGGAAGAAAGGGGAGCTGGAGCTTCTTCCATCATCACTAAGACACCTTTTCCATTTGCTTTTCTTAGGATCTAAATGGTCAAAAGAATTTCAAGTATCTTACAAAATTTATTTTTAAGTACCTTCTGGATTCAATATACACTTATCAGAAACTCTAACAACAGTAACTTTTAGACTTACTTCAGAAAAACTAGTTCAGGTTCATGACAACAGCAGTTTGTACTGTAGGAATCAAGAACATGAGACCTGGTTACAACTGATTACTTAAATTACTTCACTTTAAAGTTCTCCAAGCTTTTAAAACCTGATTTATCAGTATCATTAATGAACTTATACAGGCAAATTTGTAAAGTGTCTTGAGCACACATCATCACCACCACATATGCACGCTGTCACCTCATTTCCTGAGGGTGCCTAAATACATAAAAGAAAAACAACTTGTACTGCACGGACTTGTTACAAAACAGGTCCCATTTGTTTATCCAGTTACAGTGTTTAAATTTGGATGATTATATTTTGTTAGCACCTTGCAGTTTTCTACAGTCACACCAGCCTGCAAGTTACATTGCTCCTTGAGACATGACTAGATTTTTTTTCACAATTTGCATTTTCAAGACCCTGTGCTTGGCTCTGCAGGTCGCAAGAGGGAGCCGCAGGAAAGCAATCTGGTGAGAAGTTTGCTTCATCAGGCACGCTGCAGACACGGCTCGTACCTTTTTTTTATTCCTTCTTCTCGAGGCCATTCTAATGAATTCTTTTCAATATCCCTACTGAGGACTGTGTTTCTTTGCAGATATAACTGTGAAGATCTTATTGTTTTGCAGAAAAATGACTTCCCTGCATACAGACAGTCTAATAACCTTGAGTATCCTGAAACAATCCTGGCCCTGGGTGAACTTTATCACACGCACTCTGATCTTCAATGAAAGCCCAGACAACCTTCTGGGTGACTCAGCATGCTATTTTCCTTTCCAACCTGCACTCGTCAGGATACCATTTGGCATAAGCGCCTCGGCAACCAAGACACTGGTATCCCGCTTCCTGCTGCCTGCTGATGAGAGAGCCCTTCTTGTGGGTGTGACTGTCCCTGAATCACAGCCCCAACCACCTACTGAATGTTCACGTTAAAACACCTCTGGATATTAGGGTGATTAGGGTGCTGTTTGGGTTTTTCAGGTGAGGATGTTTGCTGTGAGGCACAAAAAATGGGAACTGGGACAGAGTTTGTTACCTGCCGTGCCCAGGTTCGAGCTGCCTTCCTCAGCTTTTGGCCACTGCACGAGAGGATACCGAGCCACGCAAGCCTTTGGCCTGACCCCTGCTGCTATTCTAAGGAAAGGTTTTCCACATTTTCAGGGCAACAGATGTGACTTCCAGATGCACATGAGCAAGGAGTATTTTCATCAAATGTATTAGAAAGATATTGTCTCAGATCAGGAAGGGGAGGATGAAACAAAAAGACAGTTCAGCAGGAATGTGTTAGCCCTGCCTGGAGCCCCCAGTTTCCCAAATCTCAGCTAAGCCCCAAACCATGTCTGGGGCCCAGCAAGGCACAACGAACAGCAGAAAGCACTCAGCAGAAACCTTTGCGATTCTTTGTGGCAGAACAGAAACTGTTCACAGGGCAGCTGCTTTTCTGACCAAACTGGCACTATCTCCGAAACTCTCCAGTTTGTTCTCTGCTCCCACCTTTTCAACGGCTGCGTAGCGGCTGGCCAGTTGCTTCCGGAGGTCTGCAATATGGTGGTCACACTTCTTCATGTCCTTCTTAAAGTTCTCTCTGAAATTGAGCAGGGGTTTCTCTACCTCGCTCTGAAGCTGGTAAGGAAAACAAAGGAAGAAACGGCAATAATGAGGTGCTGAGGAGTGACTCCTGGCTCTTTTGCTGAGCAGGACTCAGAACAGAGAGGAAACAATACACACACTACTGCAGCCAAAGGCAATGTCATGCAGCAACATTTCTCTTCCCCAAGGGTAGCTACTGCACAACTCAGCTCTGTTAAGGGAATATTTACTGAAGGGAGCGAAAGGACAGAAATCCTGTCTTCCTCTCTCCCCAGTAAATTGTATCTCTCCTGTTCCACCTAAGATCAAACCGCAGGCAATATCCAGAGCACTGCTTGAGGTGCTCTGATTCTGGCCTGATAAAACCTGCTTGGGAAAAAAAAAGTACAGGAACCGAAGCTGCTAACCCTGACTGCAACAAGGTGAGCCAGCAGACCCTGGTGACGCATCTGTGTTTCCTGTATAGTGAAAAGAGACCCAATAAGGGCACATTTTGTTTGTTTATGTGAAGGATAAGGGAGCCTAAAGAGAAGTCTAAGTATTTAGTTGAAACTCTTTAAGTAATGGCAAGAAACCACTGAAATGAACTGAGGAGAGGTGCATGAAGACTGCACATGTGACTGATCTCTTACAACCAGGACTTGACAGTCAGTAATACTCAACTCTGAAAGAGTTTGTATCATATTGCTCTTTGGGCTTCAGATACAGTTTTGACATCTAGAAAACGTGCTCTGAAGGGACACAGATCAACCAAATACTTCTTTTCTATTGTTCCTCTTGCAGGGGTGCTGGACTCCATCAATGCAGGCAAGTTGGTACACAACAGAGATCCTGTGTCACTGTGCCAGTATGGTAGAGACTCAGGCAGGAAGAGAGGCAGAGGGTGATTCATAGGATTAGATGCTGGAGGAACCACACAGCTGAGTTACCAGAAACCACACTTCAAAAACTCCTCTGATTTCACAAGTAGTTATTTTTTCCTCTGCTCCACCAGCACTATTTCCCGGAAACACCGTCATATCCAGGCCAGCCCACCATGACTTCAACTAGTTCAAGGCATGTGCATCTTCTTTTCCAGCAGAACTCACCTCTTGGAGCAGAGTGAGGGATAATCAGATAGCTGGAGAAAAGGTCCAATGCCAAGACAGCCTCCTGCACACATATCTCCAGCTGCCATGCCAGTCCCTACAGGCCTTAGTAGTGCAATAACATTTTATGTTCCAAGTGCCACCTCACCTTCCCCAACCTGTTCATGACCCCCAATGTAACAGTGTCATGAGGGACTGTCACGGAAGTTGGTCAATGTCTTCACGGCTGGTGTTTATGTTGGAATATTCTCGGTGAGCTCTGCACTGGACTGACTGCTTGTGCCAGCACTGGCTGGTTTCATTGGACTATCAACGAGAAATGTAATTACTGCTTCTAAGAATAACTTTTCTGAAAATAATAGCAATAATCAATACATTTAAAAACATATTCTGGTAATGAAAGAAAGCTGGAACTGGGAACCCTTCTGTGGAGGGTTTAAGGAAAAGTAAAATAATGAAAGAGCCCCTATACATCGCCTGCCTACAAACACACACACCACCCCAGGGTGCATTTCTTCTTCTTGGAAAACAATACTGGAGGACAATGGGGAGCAAAAAGTATTTCACTAATTACAGCCCTGAAGTAGAAGTTCGAAGCAGAGCAGCGGGTTACCAAGGCAGCGGCTGGTTGCCTCAGTAACCTCTGCATAATCCCTTACAAACAGTGCAGAGCTATAATTTTCCTCCAGAACATGGCTGCTGTGCTGAGATATTTGCCTCTGCATTGAACTTAATCACCCACAGAGGTTAACATAATGTAACAGGATGCAAGCACAGCTCACATGTGGTGGAAGAAAACCAGAATAGATGGATATTGATAAATACCATAATCTGTACAAGAAATCTCCCTGGGCATCACTTGAGAGAAGATCAAAAAATAACATCAAGAAAGTTCCCAGTGCACTTTTCAGAAAGGCCAACAACATGAAGAAGTCAGAGTCCTGGTTCTCTTCCTTCCAGACAGACACAGAAGATTCTTGTTGAGAAGCCAAATATTATTTTTTATTTCTTCCTCTACAGAAGTAATCTGTACAAGCTCCAGGTAAATTTACTTGAACAGGTTGGAACTTAGAGCCCTAGGTGAATAACCTCTAGAATCACTATTCTTTCTAAGAAAAATTAAGGCTGGATGTGTTTTAACTTACTCATCAGTTAGATTAAATAAACAATTTTGTCAGGAAGAATGGACAGAGTTTCAATAAGTTTGTTCACCACCTTGTTCATTCTTCTAAATTTGTACCATACGCACGCGTATTTTCCCCACTGACAAGCACTGATGGGAAATACACATCAATTACAGGGCAAAAATCGTTGCAAAAGGAAGAACTACTTACTTTAGAAGAAAATTTGAGATGAACCTCTGCTTCATCAGCTAGACTCTTCTTTAGCTGAGCCCAAGCCTCTCCTAGTGTGCTGAAAGAACACAGAGCGACAATGATCAGTCACCTCCTCCCAGTGGGATTTGTCACAGAGTGTCATATAGACAAAGCACAGTGCTTTGTACCATATCATGCTCAGCAAAATCACGGAAAAGTGATAGCAGAAATCTGAGAAGATAACTGATCTCTTTGACCAAGGCAGAATTGTATTTGTATTTCACGTAGCAAACGTTTGAAAACACTGTTCGTAACGATCTCCAGTTACAGAGATGTCACAGTCTCCATAAGCAAGATACTTCAGTTTCTTATCCTTACCATAAGAAAGTTTTTCTTTTCTAATCCTTCAAATAAATCTTCACCAGTGTAGTTTTCCCATTGCCTCTTCTACTTTACACCCTACCTTTGGGGAACAGATTATTCTACTTCTCCTTGGAGAAGCGTCTCAGTATTGAAAATTACCAGGCCTTTTCTCCACCTTTCTCTTTCCTTCAGACAAATCATTTTCTAGATGATGGCACCTTAGGCATGCTCCTCTAGACCCTCTCCAACAGCCTAGATTCCTCCTAATGCATCATAACAAAATGACACCATCTTCCAGCAGAGGTCTTCCAGTTGCTAAACTGGGAACAGATTATCTCATATCAGACAGTCTTTCTTCTACATATCTCAGTAGGATTGCTTTTTTTAGACAACAGCGTGAAGTTGTTGATGAATAAGCTTGTGATTCACTACAGCCAGATCCTTCTCCCACAAACAGTTACGTAACTATATCTTTCACGTCCTGTGAAAGTATAAAACCTGCTACTTTGTCCTCATTGAAATGCGTCTTGATTTTTTCAGCTTGTTTCTCTAGTTTAACAAAATAATTTTGAATTGCAAACATTTCTTCAAATTGTACACACCATCCCTCCTAGCTTTGTCTCATCTCTGATTACAGTAAACCTGTTATTTATTCTATTTTAAGTCATTAACAAAAACATTGAAAAAAAATGGACGTGGGACGAACCTTATTGGATCTCAGTCCGTAGCTACTTTCTGCACTTTACTTTTTTAAAGTAGTGGGTATGATTTCTTACCTAGTTTTACAACTTATGATTTATTTAAGCCAAATTTCTCTTGCCTGCCTCCAAGAAAGTCCCATTGGAAAAAGTTGTACTAAATTAAGAGATATGATGCTGACCTCTTCTGTTATTCCATCATCGGAGGAATTGAGGTTGGTTTGACATTGTTTGTTCTGTACATGTCCACAATAATTGCTCATCACCTTAGTTTTCTGCTGAGTGCTTCTAAAAACCTTGAGAGTTTATTCTACCACTTTGCACAGGTTATATAAAGCTGACTGATGTACAATTTCGTGGCTCCTTCTTTGCCTCCCCCACCCCCTTGTCAAAGGTAGTCATGTTTGTCCCTTCCTGGTAGCCTGAAAAATTGCCTGTCATCTGCAATTTCAAAATGATGATCTGTAACCTCTGATGTTGCTCCAATGAGTTGAGTCCTCAAGTACGGTGTTCATCACAGCTAACAACCTGAGATTGTTTCACCTATGCAAGCGCTCCCAACTCTTCTCCTTCTCTAGTCCCTTCCTGAGGTCTTCTCCTGCTGTCCAGTTCTCACTGGTCCTATTTTACCTGATGTATTTAAGTAAAGAAGGCATTTCAGCCTGCTAAGCATTTTCTGCATCTCTTATCCAACCACAATGACTTAAATGGCCACGGATTGTATCACCTGTGTGCGTGCAGCCGCACTGCACTCACAGGAACTTGGACAGAACCATCCTGTTATCATAAATTGCTCCCAGCTCGTCACCCTTGCATCCCACTCGCATACATGATGGGGGGTCTTCTTACCACCAGAGCAGGGCAGAGGACCCTGGAGGCACAGCATAGCCCGCACTTTGCGCCAATTCCACAGACTGCTGGACAGCAAAGCTGGAAAATGCTCTGTGGAGTATGAAACCAGCAGTGGCAGCTGCTGTGCTCACAGAGGAGTTCACCGTCCTCCGACCCATGCCTTCTCAGAAATGAGAGGAAGACCCTGGCCACTGTCTCCTTTGAGAGGCTGCAGCCCCACTTTTGGCTCCTGCAAATCCTCCTGTTTGCTGCTCTTACTCCCTCACTTTTTTAAATGGCATTTTTCCCTTTCCTGGGCCTCACCAATAACCAGGATCTTCTCACTAGCCTCTTCCTGTCCTAGCCAGTTTGGCTACCACAGCACCTTCCATTCCCTCACCTTGCCACCTCTCCAGGCAGAGCACCACTAGGCAGTGTTCCCAGCTCCCTGAACTCTACTCCCCTTTTAGTTCCCTACTTCAACAGCTTTTATGCTTCGGTCCTCATTCCCCCTCTTTTCATCTACTCTCCCCTAGTTTCCTTCCTCTTCATTTTTTCAGGCATTCCTCACTTCTCCTCTCGGGGGTAGGAGAAAGTGGGATGAAGATGTGGAAGAAAGTGGCTTTAGCTTTGCTAGGAGCAGGTTAACACCCACCCCTAAAGCAGAAAGAAGAACAGAAAACTATCTCAATCTAGGTGCTTAGAGAAGTAACAGCCGAGTTAACCTCTTGCAATTTCTGTCCTTGCCTGCTGGAAGCTGAGCAAACACCTTGTGGAGCCTTGGCTTCCAGTGCTTAGAGGGTTTGTGTTGGAAAAGATAGAGCTAGGAACTTCTAACCCTTCAGGAATGGTGTGTTTTCATTATTACTGAAGAATTAAAATCTAGTCTGAAATGTTGAATACCTTCTTAATACCTTCCAATGTGAACGTTGTAAATAAGGGACAATCTGCTGCTTTTCATGGAGATCCTGGCGCAAGATGAGAAGAGATGACTTCTTCCTCTCTCAGTCTGTGCTGCTGCAATTCTACTGGCCTGATCTTATGGATCTACTATCAACAGTATAGATATATTCCATATATTCTTCCAGATTCAAAGTAATTTAGTACTTATACATGCTAATCCCTGAAAGAACTAGTGCTGTCTAGAACAAGGATAGCATAAACACATTATTGGAAATGCAAGATATCCCTAAAAAATTACCATTAACATCTTCAAAATAAAAATGTTCCAAAGCAGTTCTTCTTCCTCAACACACCCAGGATGCCAAGCTAAACAAACCTCTACTCTATGGGAGAGCTCAGGAAAAACACATGTACCTGTGTGGGAGGAATGCCTTTTATGTTAAAATTTGTCTTCTGCAAAAGTTATAGAGACACACTTACCCTTCTTCCTGAGCAGCCAAGGAATTTTGAGACAGTTTGGACAGGTTCTTAGCATATTCCTCCTCAATCTTTATCCTGCACTCACACAGAGAGAGAGAGAAAATAAAAAGACAGCAGTAGGTAAGCTTTAAGGCATAAACCCACACACATAATCTAAAGAAATTCTCTGCATTTTAACAGATCTTGCCACAGGAATTTTCCTTTCAGTTTCCAGGGACTGGCAGCACCAGTTTCAGGATCCACCTCTCTCCTCCATATGCTAAAAATGCAATGGCAAGAGCAGGGATATACACAGGACAGCATGTGTGATAAAATTAGAAGAAAAAGCTACAGTTCTGCAAAGCAAATAACAAGGACAAAGTGTTTCTACTGTGCAGCAGGGACTGTCTGCAAAACTGGGCTCACTTGAGAAGCATGTGTTTCAGTCTGCTGCTAAATGGGAGGTAGCACATCCCTGAAGCGAAGATGAAGGAATGCAGCGATACTGGAGAAATCCAACTGAGGTTTGAGGTGCTGGACTCCACCTTTCCCAGGGACACTGAATGCTTCCTGCTCCCTGCCACAGACAACAAAGCTGGTGAAGATGTAGCAGGGGCTACTGTCACAGCATGTGGTGGTACAGCCCCCAGCCTTCACCCATCCCACCACCTGCCCTGTCCTTCCCTCCATTCAGAGGGACCTGGACAGGCTGGAGAGGTGAGACCGTGCAAAACTCATGGAGTTCAACAAGGCCAAGTGCAAGGTCCTGCACGTGGGTCGAGGAAATCCCAAACACAAATACAGGCTGGGCAGAGAATGGATAGAGAGCAGCCCTGAGGAGAAGGACTTCGGGGTGCTGGTAGATGAGAAGCTCAACATGAGCCGGCGGCCCAGAAACTCTGCTCTGGTGAGACCCCCCCTGGGGTGCTGCCCCCAGCTCTGGGGTCCTCAGCACAGGACAGACACGGAGCTGCTGGAGCGGGGCCAGAGGAGCCCCGGAGATGGTCCAAGNAGATGAGATGTGAGGAAGAAATGTTTTCCTATGCGGGGGGTGAGGCAGTGGCCCAGGGTGCCCAGAGAAGCTGTGGATGCCCCATCCCTGGAGGGGTTCAAGGCCAGGCTGGATGAGGCTTTGGGCAACCTGGGCTAGTGGGAGGTGTCCCTGCTCAGGGCAGGTGGGTGGAACTAGACGAGTTTTAAGGTCCCTTCCAACCCACCCAAACCATTCTGCGATTCTGTGATTCTATGCTAGGTGTGCAAAGGTTCTAGCTGGTCTGCTGACTGTTCTCAGCCGCCTGTACACACAGACCCTTACATGAATCCGTGTCTTGGTTCTCCATCTCATGATCAGAGGAATAACCATCTTCCATCATAAAGGTTTGCTGTGAAAACAACGAATTTAAAACCCCTGAAGTTCTCCCTTGATACTGATGTAGCTGGGGGAGTATGGAACACAAGACAAAAGGAAGCCTCATGATCTTCACAATCCCACTTAAGATAGACGATGTCTACTGCCAGCAGTGCCTGTCCTAAGTGTGACAGCCTGCATGCAAAGCCACTGGCTTCAATGGAAGGAGTCCTCACTGGTCCCAGCTTTGGCCCAGGCTCTGGGATTTCAAGTGTGGATGGCACTATTAGTAGGGCAGACCGCCTGGCAAGGAGAAATAACAATAAAAAATAACAATAAAAATGTGACTTGATGTCCTGGGTTAAGCTAAGAGTTAACTTTCTAGCTAGCAAAAGGCTGTGTTTTGGATTTATGCTCAGGAGAAAAGCTGATAAGAAGGGAACGTTTATAATTACTGCTAGGATACTTCAAGGTCCTGAGCCTCTCTGCTCTCCGCAGGCAGGTTGGGGGGGTGGGGGGAGGAGGGCCCAGTGCTGGCTGTTAGTCCAGGATTCGTTCTACGGTTGCTAGACTGAAAACCAGAATAGCCAATGATCTATTCCATAACATACACGTCATGCCCAGTATATAGGTAACGACTCCTGGAAGGATCGCTCCCTTTTTTGCCTTTTTGCTTCCTGGTTCCAGTGGCTCTCGGTTTCAGTCCCCTCTTCTGGCTCCGTATCGCTTCCTCCCCTCTCCTCTCCAGGATCGTTAGCTGGGGCCAGACACGGACGCTCGGACTGTTACCTCTGTTCCGTGAGTTTTGGGATCCTCCCTCTCCAGGGGGATCGTTAGCTGGGGCCAGGTGATTGTTTTCCCCCGACTCCGGTCAGCTCTTGGTCTGGGATGCTCAGACTGTTATCTCCATTCTGTGAGTGCCTCCGGGAGCGGTGCACCCCCCCCATCTGGAGGAATCATGAGTGTAGTTCTGGGATCGTTGGCCGGCAACAGGCTGAGCCTCTGGTCATCGGGTGGGGAGGCAGTATCATTGTGTATCACTCATTCTTTCCCTCCTCTGGGATCGTTGGCCGGGAGCAGGCTGGGCCTTTGGTCATCGGGTGGGGGGGCAGTGTCACTGTGTATCACTCATTTGTATATTTGTATATAGTATTATTTCCAATATTATTGTAGTTTAGTTATTAAATTGTCCTTATCTCAACCCACGAGTCCTTTTTTCCCTTTACCCCAAAAACTGGGATACACATTTAGCAATAGCCACTTGGCTAGTCAACACTAGAGGATCTGCCAATCAGGCTGGACCTGCCCAGTCAGAACCTTCACATACTACCCCTTTAACTCTCTCCCCTATCCTCAGCTGGGGGCGGGAATTGTGTGAGCGGATGTGTGTGGTTTGGCCCCCAGCCAAGGGCTAACCCATCACACTTGATTATTGCTTAAGAGCCCCCAGACATGAATTGTTGCACCCCAGCCTGGCGTCCTGTCACCATCTGTGGCCTAAACACCTTGAACACCTCAAAAGAAGCTAAAAACCAAGATGAAGAAATACCTCAAAAGGGAAAAAATATCCTCCCTGGCCCTAACCAATATAATCACTCTGCAAACTCTGCATTGTGGTGACTGTCAAACACCAACCCACCCGTACACAGGGAATCCTGAGCCTTGTGAGCCTACCTCCAGAAATCCACATAGCTGTTTCACAGTGCTCCAGCTTCACACCAAACCCCCCCCAAGTTTCTTGTTTCCACTAACTTGTCTGGAAACTTTCGGAATTTCCCTCCCTGTGTAGTCGGAAGCATTAGATTATAAACCCATTTTGACCCATACTGTCTTGACTTTATTAGTTCTAGTTGCTCTTTGGATGCTTATTCCCTGCTCTCTTGTGTTTTGGTTTTTTTTTTTTAATAAAGTTCTTTGTGTATCCACACTCAAATAGTTTCAGTCACACCATGTTATAATGGATTAAGAAAAACTAGAGAGCTACAAAGGGAGGCAAAGATGATCTGATGTGACTACCATGCAAGAAGAAACTAAATAGATTAAGACAACACGGGGAACACGGAGAAAAGGTGACAGAGGATATCTGACAGACATCTACAGAACTGTCACTGCATTAAGACAGTGACTGTGAGTCTTTTTATACTATTTCTCCAGATTAGAAGGCAGCAATGAAATTATCAGACAACAGAAGCATAATTACTTTTCCTATACTGCATAAATTGTAGAAGTCTGCTACAGATTGTTGCAGAGGCCAAAAATATAAAAAGACTCAAAAGGATGAGACAAAGAGTGGAAAATGTTTACAGCATCTGCTGAACATGGCAGACTTAAGGCAAACTCTGGCTCTGGAAATATCCAAACTTATGGTTATTCGAAGCTGGGAGGACAGAGATTCTCATCCCCTTTTCCTGCTTACGCACTGAGTACTGCCATGGTCAGATGAAAGTCAGTGGGCTGGAGAGACCTTTGTCAGATTCATTACAGCCACTCTCCTGCTTGTGTTTCTTTTCATGTAGCTAAATTATCCGTTATTTTAAATTTTCTAAGCATAACCCAGCTCAATTAAAAAGTGAATGGCCAAAAGCCTAAGACAGTGTTCACAGAATCACAGAATCACAGAATGTAACGGATTGTCAGGGACCTAGA
>VZTO01024384.1:22565-35083 GCA_013400615.1 Syrrhaptes paradoxus | reverse complement strand
TTGTTAAATTTCATGAGGTTTGCATGGGCCCACCTCTCCAGCCTGTCCAGGTCCCTCTGGATGGCATCCCTTCCTTCCAGCGTGTTCACCACACCACACAGCTTGGTGCCATCGGCAAACTTGCTGAGGGTGCACTCCATCCCACTGTCCATGTCTCCAACAAAGATGTTAAACAACACTGGTCCCAGTACTGACCCCTCTGGAACACCACTTGTCACTGGTCTCCACTTGGACATTGAAGAAATATTAAATGTTCTTTAAGAGTTGGTAGCATATCTTTTACGCAGTTTAAGCCGTGTCATTAATGTACCGAAGGAATGTCTAAATCAGGAAAAACAAATATGGCCATAAATAGTTAATTTTTTAGCTAAGTGATAATTACCTTTCTCGAATGAACTCTGCCATTTCTTTCTGCGTTTGTTTCCCCTTAAGTTGCTTTTGAAGAAGAATTTCAAATCCCGACACTGTATTGTTGCCTTGTGAATCCTTCTTATCAGCCTGGAAGGAAAAAGGAAGTTCAAGAAAAAGACATGGGGATCAAAACCACAGACGGACAGTTCCCACGCAGTCCAAGCAACAGGCAGCGATGGTGCCCAAAGAGCCCTCCTCCGATAACAGTGGATGGTTGCAGCACCTCAGCCCCTCTCAGAGGAATAGTCCAACACTTTCTCTTTCCCCCTCCTCTAGCATAAGACTATGTTGGAGCTAAAGCAGCAGTCTTGCCTTCCTCTTCTGTCCTTCCCACCTGATAACGCCCCTGGGCTGGCTCTGGCGAGCGTGAGCCCTGACAGCTCAGCCCCGCAGAGAGAAGAAAGGATCCTGGAGCTAGCAGAAGGGAACTGCTGGGAGAGAAGGGAGGTCACTGCTGCTTTTCCCAGGGGTAGCTCAGCCCTAAACGACCTCTAACAGGCTGTGAAGTTTAACCCTGATTTGCATGCTGAAAAATACAGCCAGTCTGCACAGATCCACTGTAAAGGAGGGCAAACCAGCAGCTTGTCCAACAGATTACCACCATTCGTCCCCTCTTTCACTGTTTGTCCCCTGCACAGCCCTCTTCACTCCTTGCTGCACTGACTTCAGGGTTGCTACAAGAACAACAGCCCTCCGTTGTCTCTTTTCTTTCTCTGCTTTCCCTTATTTGAGAATTTTATTTCCCACCCTTTCCCAACAAACAGGGCTGAAGAACACTTCCCTAAGGACTACAGGTTTTGCTCCAATACCCTGGGTGCTGCACATTTGCACAGAGAAAAATGCCACATTAATGAAAGCAGAAGACTTGTAGGACACCACGCCAGGCACTGGGCAGCTGGGCACTACCAGTCTGAGACAAGGGGAGGAGTGGAGTTGATCAAAGAAGGAGGCAAGTCATGGGCCGATCACGGATGACAAGGCTGAACAAGAGGAAGTCCGGTGAGCAGAGCTATGGGAGGATAAAAGTTTGCAGAAGAAAGGCAGCTTTAAGTGGAGTTTCACTGAGAATGAGATGTGACCAAACCCAAGGAGCCAAGCAGTGGCCGAGCCTAAATGGAAAGAACCAAGCAGAGCAGTGACTTCTGTAAGACACATGCAAAAAATAAGCCTATATACCACTGCCGATTTATTGCTCGCTGGTATCAGAAGACTGGAAGAAACTGAAGAAACTCTGATGGTTTGGTAACGTGACTATTTGCAAGTATGTCAGTGTATTTTAGCAGGTTACTGCCATTAGTCCTCACACCAACACTGAGCATGCACAAGGGGAAGTGCTGCTGTGCCTCCAACAGCTACATATTTTTGTAAATGAAATTCCTTTTTCTTTTTTTTTTTTTTAAATGGAAATGCTTCAATAACTGATCACTGAAAATACATGTGAAATTCACAAAATCTTCATTGTTGAGGTACTATTCCCCCTGCCTGCCAAAAACCAGTTTTCCAGTGGAAGACTTTTGTTTCCCACTTGAAGGACTACTGAATCGTTCGAATCTGACTCAGGGTCCTGAAAGCAAAGCTAAGCACGAGAGGGTACACACAGAAATACAGCCACTGGAGACTTCCCTTGCTGAAGGATGCATTAAAACTACTCAACTGAAGAGATACTAACGGGCCTGTCCTTCACAAACCTCATCCTTTAAAAAAGTAATTTATCATCTGTCCTCCAGAATATCTCGTGGGAGTGAATTTTACAATTTAACACAAATTTTGAAACTATCAGCTTGTTTTAAGTGCGGTACCCCCAGCTTCCTTGGGCACCCCTAGCTCTCCTGCTCTGGGAAACACTGAAATAACATTCCCTGCCAGCCACCGCGCTGTCCCTCCTCCTGTTGCACAGCCCTTCCAGCTGAGGTATTTTGAGATGTGCAGTTTGTCCTACATCCTCCTCATTTTCTGACAAAACCATCTCCTGACAGCTGACCTTGACTTTCTGGACACTCTTCTGATAATCACCCACATCTGAGACCAGTTCGATGGTTTCCACCTGATCTTCACTGGCATCCACAGCCTCCCTGCTGCTGCCCTAACGACCCCATTTCAGCCCAAACTCTCCTTTACCTTGTACCACAAATCAAGCTGTTTGTTCCACTTTTTTTGCAAGCTCGGGAGCTGCAATATGGCATGTGGCTGGCTGCCCACTTACCCAGAAATAATCACAGTAGCTCCACTCTGAAGGTTTCAGCAACTGCTGCTCCGGCATTACGTCAGGGTGGGGGAAAGTCACACAGTTTACCTGTTTAAAAAAAAAGCAAAAGAGATCAGAAAGTAACGAAATTTAGCTGTTGATGAAAAATATGCAAATTAAAAGTTATATACAAGCACTTCCAATCACAAAAATCTACAGTAAATACATGTCAGTGAAGAAAAACTGATTGTTGCATGGAAACAGCAGCTAAGCATTCCCAGAAAGCTCCTCTGAGCAAGGAGTGTCAGCTCAGAGGAAAATAAACTACCCATTTCACATGAGGAAAACCTGCGATTGGGAAAGCATGATATAGGGAGTTCTCCTAGATCCCCAACAAGCTGTGGTAAAAATCCTGATGTGAAACACCCCGAGCATGCCCCGAACACAGAAACACCGTGAAAAGCAGACAGTACTGAAGGCACTATCGGCGCATCTCATCAGACAATCTTGGCTATGTTAGTCTCTCACGGGATTACAAAAAAAGGCGTTATTTTTTCAGTGCACAGCCCTTCCATCTATCCCAGAGACTTTTTCAGATGAAAATTATGCCCCCTGCAAAAAGAAACAGGGACTCTCTAACGTCAGCTAGCCTCCAGTGCACAAAAATCACAGCAACGTGTGAGACAGGACCCACCACACAGTCATTAAACAAAGCTATTGCAGCAGAAAATGTAGCCTGATAAAAGCAAAGTGGAAGCAAAGAGTGTGACAGCTACTGCGGATTGTGCTGCAGAATATCTCTGGATGCAGTTAAGCCCTTCAGGGGAAGCATCAGCAAGAGTCAGAGCTCACTGCCAGTACATAATGTTTGCCTAAAATTTCCGCTGGGCAGGCACCTGGAAAGCAGTCCCTCTTATCGCACCCGCGGGTTCACTGGACACTAAGGGTACTTGTGTGTTAATCAAGGAATAAACAGAAATTGGGGATGGAAGACTCACAAATGTAACTGTATGGGTTTGGGGTGGGGTTTTTTTTGGATCAGTTGATGTTCACAGGAAATGCAAAAACAAAGCTGTGGGCAGAGTTAGCACTGCTGCATGGGCAGACCCAAAAGCAGTGCTTACAGGCCACGAACCTGCCTTTGGGCTATTCAGAGAGACCAAAAAGCACACAGCAATATGCTGCAAAGTGCTGACGCAGGGTAAAGCCACCATGCTAGAGCAATGCAGACAAAGCCTTTAGCTGATAAAATGCTGTTCCTGCAAACCTACGTGGCTCTGCTGCTGTCTGCCCATGCTTGGAGTTTCAGAGGCTGTCCTGGATGTAATGCAGGAGCTTTCTCCACTTCCCTTCTCCACAAAAATCATTCTGCCCAGGGCTTGCCAAGTCTGTTTCAAAGCAGGCTGAGGACCCTGTACCTTTGGCTGTCACCTCAGCGAGATCCTAAACCATGCATCTTCCCTTCCATCTTCCTTCCAGCTCTCATTGGGCTTGGATCTAACCTGCAGGAGGTCCAAGACCAGAGTGCTCAAATCACCGTCGCTTTGCAGCAGCAGCCATGCACTGGTGCACCTGCGTCTCCAGGCGGCCACAGCATCCCAGCAACAGGCAACAGGAGCTGCTCAAAGCACTTCCCCGCTCCCTCGTGCTCCCCATCAGGAGTGCCCTGCACCAGGAGTTATAAAACATTGGCTCAGTCCGGAGCGGGATGGCCACGCAACAGGGGCACCAGTGCTCACCCTTGCCCAGGCATCCCACCCCCCTGTGCCCTCGGGGGGCATGCCAGGGGACACACTCAGCTGGGCTTGCCCATGCTGCAGCAGTGGGCCTCTGTGTTATCCCAGGCTGACCTCTGCCATCACCGCGGCCTCCAGCACGAAGCCCTCCCATGAGGGACGTTCATCAAGGACACCTTCTGTCTGCTCCAGTTTTCCTCTCCCGCCTCTCCCCTGCCAGCTGCTCTCTCGGAACAGCACCGCAAGCCTGTCTCGCCCTGGTTGCTGGGTTACTTTCTCTTTTCCGTTCAGGGACCACCAGCTCCAGAAGTGGGTGAGCAGATCCCGATACCCGCAGGACAGGCACCGGCCCCTCTCCGGCGGTGCAGCCGGCACAGGCAGGGGTGCGCAGAGCCGCTCGCGGGCCTGCACCGCTCCGGCACCAGGGCTGCCGGCACGCACCGCCTGAACGTCCTGTTGGGAGACGTCCGCTCCTCTCACCCCGCCAGGAAGCTTCACAAACGATCAGCCCAAATGCCTTAAAAATACCAGCTAGAAACCTTAAGCCCAACTGGTCCAGTCAGCAGTGTCCGACCAGCACGGGCCTGGACCAGGGCTGGAGCAGCGCGAGGGGCGGACAGAGAAAAGGCTCCATTTCGCCTCAGAGCTCACGAAATCCCCTGCCACTGCCCACCACGGGCTGCGCTGGCACCTGGGCGTGCCTCTGCGCTGTCAGAGCCACGCACTAGTTCTCAAATAACACAATATATTGTAGTTTCACCTTAAAAAAATGCAATGGCCTCAGAACCTGCCCACGATAGCTCTTCCATGGGCCATCGAGGGCCAAACCGCTTCCCAGGAGCAAGCACGGCTGCAGCTCCGTCCTCCCAGAGCCGGGGAGATGCAGGAAACAACTGCCAGCAATGGCCATGGCATGGGTGACCGTGTGAAGGAATGCGGTGTCAGACAGGTTCAAACAGCTTCTGGTTTTGAGGATTTCTGGCTTTGATGTTGCATTTCACACTCACCAAATAAAAATCCGGGTGACAGCCACAGGTCACTCAGATGCCAGCCCTTCCAGCCTCTCCAGACCCTACAGCATTTTGAACCCCCCCGCCCCAGCAACTCCAACCCCTCCAGCATCTCCATCTTCTGAAGCCCCTCCAGCCCCCACGGAACACTGCCCTGTGTGCAGCAGCCGTGTGTGCACACACCACACAGCTCACGGGCACCCGGGACAAGGTGCTGCCTCTTCAGAGCAGGCTGCCGAGACACAGGAACTCGGGATTTAGCTCAAGTTAAAAATAGTTAGCAGCAGAAGGCAAAAGAGGTAAAGAGACTGCTTGGAAGTTTGAGGGATGCGGGAAACGATTCACATCTCTAGATCGGGAGCATCAATAACGCAGCGGTGAAAGGAGAAGCTCTTCTGGTTTCCACCTATCCTCTTACCGGTGGCTTTGCAGAGAATGGCCAGGAGGTCCCCTGTGGAAACACACTTGCCCAAAATGACTTACTTCAACTGAGAAAGGACCAAGTGCTGCCCATGACGACAGCGGTGTTTTCAAGGCAGATTTCTAGGGCCCAACACTGTCACACTGGATAATGAGAAGGGGAGGGGAAACAGGCAACTCCTAAGTGTATTTTGCAACCTTTACCAGAAGACTGGGCATCATCACACTGTGCAGCAGGACGGGGAGGTGACACACAGCAGGGAGCATGTACAGTGGCACGTGAGTTGTTCCCTGCAGATTAAAAATATGCAATGGGAAGCTGCAAGGGAAATTCATATTCCCTGCTAAAAACGGCACCTATTTCACAAAAACTAAATTTGTGACGCTTGGAAGCTGCTTATTAAGACTCTTTGTTACATCTCTAACATCCTGAAGAAATAAACACAGAGGCACTGGAAACGCCCCTTGGACTGGTGAAGGTGTCCCACTGCGATGGACCAAACGCACACCATCCACACACACAGCAGGAAGAGGGAGAGTGAGTACACGCCAACAGGTGATGAGTAGGGTTAATTAGCGTGTTTCTCAAAGAGTATCATCAGACTCAAGCCTTTATGAATAAATAAAACATTCTTCACTTCTCAAAAGCTTATACTTAATTGTCTAGAAAGAAGACTGAATTGTCTGGAAAAAATAATAAGACCATTTGGGTCTCGTATTGCCTTTAAAAGGAAATTGCTGTCAGAATTAAAAAATAAAATGCAGAAGCTTTTGCAATCTTAAAAAAAAAAAGTGTGGTAAACAGAACTGAACAGAACTTAAAGTTTTCTACACAAAGTCCTGGAGGGGGCATGAAAATTTCCAAAACTCTAGAAATATTACTAAAAATTATATACAACTGCGTAGGAAATCCTGTGACTTTTTATTTCCTTTCATCACCATAGATTTCTTATACTTATACCTTAAAGAGCTCTCGGATCTGTATTTCTGAACAGGTCTGGTTTCCCAGCAGGGAGAGGAACACCAGGCTGGCACTGAGCAGGACACAGCCGCATGCCAGCAGTGCAGTGACCACATCTCGCTCCCCCCGCAATCCTCCCTGTGAAATGCCCCTTTTCTTGTTCCTAGAATGAAAGCTAGCTGGAAAAAAAGCATTCTGGTTCACCAGCTTAGTCCCACTGACGAACCAAAAGAGAGCCAAAGCATCTCACGATGACGCCCTGCTTAACAGCATTAAACGGCTCCACCAGCCCCCCAGAGAGTGCCGCCCTCTCCTCCTGCGAGGGACCACCGCTCATGCTAACTGTGAGGAACAACCGCTCTCACTCATCACCCCCTGACAGCCGGTCAGGCCATGTGCAAGGTCCAAATTCAAGCAACAGGATAGACCATGGCAGCGCTAATCCCTTTCAACAATGCTGACTAGCCAACAAGGTCTGAACAAAAGCGTGCAGAAGCTGACTATTACAGCTGTAATTGCCCGTAAGAAACAAAACAAATTAAAACACAAAGCTAATCACGGAGTCACAGAACTTCAAGAGAAAACAAGGCGTTCTGACCTGCATTGCATTCACACAGGCTCCACTGGGACAGCCGACGTGACAGCCACACTCACCATGACATTAAGTCCTCATCCAGCCTCTTCATTAATAAAATAAATAGCTGTTGTCAGCTTGCAAGAAAGCAACACCGGCGTTACTCCCAAGCGTAAGCTAAGCAAACATGCCAGCGGACAGCAGCCTGTCCTTCCAGCTGCCACTGGATGCGAGTGGCACCATAAAACCAGTGTGAGAGAGAGCCACTGGGTGGTCAAGGCTAGAAGAAGGTACAGAGTCAGAGAAAAGATGCTGAAAAACATAGTGACAACAGAGCTCAGGGAGGGGAGGAGGACAGGCTGAAAGAGTTGGGGTTGTTCAGCCTGGAGAAGAGAAGGCTCCGAAGAGACTTAATAGCAGCCTTCCAGTACCTGAAGGGGCTACAGGAGAGATGGGGAGGCACTCTGCATCAGGGAGTGTAGTGAGAGGACAAGGGGTAACGGGTATAAGCTGAAAGAGGGTAAATTTAGAGTAGACATTAGGAAGAAATTTTTCACTGTGAGGGTGGTGAGGCAGTGGCCCAGGTTGCCCAGAGAAGCTGGGCAACCTGGAGGGTTGAACCCTGGAGGGGTTCAAGGCCAGGCTGGATGAGGCTTTGGGCAACCTGGGCTAGTGGACGGTGTCCCTGCCCATGGCAGGGGGTTGGAACTTGATGATCTTTAAGGTCCCTTCCAACCCAAACCATTCTATGATTCTATGAAGAAAACCAGACAAGCCAAAAATATTGATGCATTTCTCTGGACAAGCCTGCTGTGTACCAAACTCTATGAACAAATTAAAATACTTTGCCTCTATACTGATCACAAGCAAAAGCAATTATATTCTAAATATTCCAGCTTATATTGGATGAGTACACTGGCAGTGATGGCAAAATGAGCCGTTTACGTTGTAGGTGACTCTTGATTATGTCTGAGATGCAAGAAGGTGACAGAAAAAGAAAAGTCCCAAGGAAAGAGGTAAGAGCACAGGATTTGCACAACAGCAGTGTGCACTGGAGCAAGAAACTTTGCTGGGTTGGACATGCACATTCATTTCATGGTTTTCAAAGTCCTCTGGAGGCTTTGAAGTTGGTACCAGCACCCACCAGTAAATGAGACATTGCCAAGCAACATGAATAAACCAAGAATAATTTGATCAAGGCTTAGATAATCAACTACATGTTTATTACATAAGAGACTATAAAAACAAATGAGCAGACAGTGGGTGAACTTACTGTGCCCTGCTAAAGTGACTAAAGTGGGGCAACAGTCTTGCTCATTTCTTCAATTTAAAAATGCAGATTATTTTTTCTGGTTTCTGCACATTCACAGCACCTTAAACACAAACCAGCTGCACCAGATTGCCCAACTTCAGCATCTGCTTTACAATTTCAGCTGAGACCCAAAAAGTACAAGGTCTAACTCCACTAGATGTAAGGGGTTCCCCTGCCGGATGGGACTGTTTGGGCAAAACAGCCAAATGCGAAGCCTGGAAGAGATCTCAGGAGAGCCTAAGCACAGACAAAGGCCTGGGCAGTTTTAACTCTACCCAGACGGGGAAGATTAAGAATGCCTAGACTATGTCTAGGCAGCTTCAGCATCATGAGTTTGCATATGGCTTCAGCGCTGGCAGGGTGATGGTGCACCCACAGCATGATGGAAGGGGAGAACCAACAACTTAAGTCCTGAATGTTAACACAGCCAATTGATACGCTTCTATTTCAAGGGGAAGATTCTGCCAAAAGTGTTTAGGAGCCCTCTTTATTTAGTCTATCTGTAGAAAGGTCCAGAGATGATCCAGTCAGTTCCTGCCAAAGCAGAGGATTTCCGATGGTTTCTGCCATGCAGCCAGCCCCAGGGCAGATGGGAGAACGGTGCTGAACGTGCAAGCCTCATGCTGTGTTCATCACATTGTGTCAGACACAGAGCACAGCAGCAGAAAATACCAAATTACTGCATGTAGGCTGTCCCTCTTCCCGTCTGCAGCACGTGTTCATTGAAGTGCCCAATATCCGCAACACAAATGCCAGCATTTTCCAAGTCATGCAGTATCTTGACAAGGCACTAGAGCATTCTTCAGAAAGCAGCCCACACTGAGAAATACTGTATCATCAGACAGGTTTCTTGCTCTTCAAGTGAGACATAGCTCTGTCCCTGAGTCAATATCCCCCTGTATCTTCTCCATTTAGCTCTCCTTCACCTATGCTAAAGGAGCTTCAGCTTCCGCAGGAACTCAAGGCCAGAGACACAGCTCCTCAGCAATCAGTCTGCAAACCACCCAGCCTGAAACAAATGAGTGCACCTTGAAACTCACTGCAAAATCAAAGCAGACCACAGACCTGCACTGCTGCTTCCTAAGTGAGCATCAATAATTTGTACAAGCAGCAGTTTCATAACAGCCTCTGATATAACCCAGCACGGGTTTCCCTTCCAAAGAAAACAGACAACAGTGTTGAAAACATTCGTTTACCAAAGAAGAAGCATCATACTCTTTTTGTTGGGTGCATATAGATGAGAAACACTCCAGCTCCCACCTGCCTTCAGTTTTTCCAGAAGCCATGCTCTTAAATGGCTATTAGGATGCAGACGAGGCAAATGCATTCCTAGGAAGACGGGAACAAACTCCCACCCCTCTGCTGAAAGCAGTGAAACACAGCTAGGCTGTACCCGCTGGTCAGGCTGGACATCACCTGATGTCTGCAGTTCTCGTACCACTTGATTTCAGTCTGGGGAGAGGTTTGCTGGGCTGAGAGCCCCAAATTTAATCACAAAATCCCCCTCTACAGGAATAGGTTCTGCCTGAGCACTGCTACAAACCAAGAAAAAATCATCTGACAGCAGCTAAGGACGTGCCCTGCAGCTCTGTTAAGCAGAGCATCCCAGTATCAGCTTGAGTGGCACTGAACAAATATAACCTCCCAGGAGACAGGCAGAAAATTTACATTGCTTTACAATTTACACTTCGTATGAGAATGTTGTTTTTCACAATGCTTCCTTGGATGCAAGCAATGGCTTGGAGCAAACAGCTGTTAAAATTATCTCGTTTTTGTCCGTCTGATGCATCTACTTGAAAGTGTCGGACTTCTGCTGGAGAAATGCACACCCAGTGACCCTGACATAATGCACAATACTTTCTTGCTTTGCAGACGCTACCAGATGGCACATGGGCCAGCAAAAATGACAGTGAAAACCACCCTCAGGGAACCTCCTGAGTCCTCACCCCTGTAAGCGGTGAGTATTTCAGAAAGACAAGTGCTGTCAGTCTTGTGCTGTACCTTGCAACCCACCTCAACCCAACCTGGGACCAAGTCTAGTCCCTCTGGACACGACGTTCAGCCTGGGCAGGCAGGGGCTGCGTGAGGGGGCTCAGCCATGTTTCCAGCCCCAGCCACCCTGCAGCTGATTCACCAGGATATTTGCAAATCAGCCCAAACCAACGGATTTATACTTACTTCATGACATGCCACTCTCTTAATACACTAATTAACAGTAATAACACAATTTTCATTTGTAACGACTGGCTTTGATAACCAAGTAAACTGTTGAAGATTTTTTTTTTCTGAGAAAACTGCACCTACACGGCAATGACTGACCTGCCCTGCAGAGAGACCTGTACGCGCTCCTTTCAAACCCTTGTCCCTGTCACCAGAAACCCAGGGAATCATGCTCACTGACAGATAAATCAAGAGGCTGTGTGGCAACGCAGACAACCACCTCCTCCTCCTCATAGTAACAGTTAACAATGATGTATAACATTATTCTTTTTTCTTCTTGTGGATGTTATATCCTGCCAATGCACACAGCTCCAAGCATGTTTATAGCCTCTCCTTTACACTGCATTTAATTTATCTGTCCATTTATCTTCTTTATTCTTTCCTTTCAAATAAACCTTTCTATTCCCAGCCACTTTCATTAATCTATTTAGATTTATGGACACATAAATGAACATGCGCTGCAGAAGGGAAGAGGGACAGCCTACATGCAGTAACTTGGTATTTTCTGCTGCTGCTTCCACATCCCTGGCAGTGTTCAAGAAACGTGTCGATGTGGTGCTTAGGGACACGGTTTAGTGGGTTAGGCGGTGTTGGGTTGACAGTTGGACTTGATGATCCTTGAGGTCTTTTCCAACCTTAATGATTCTATGATTCTATGATTCTATAATTTCCTTCCTGTTTTTAAACATCTGTCCTGCACTGAGGAGTCCAGAAGTGCAAACTGTTCCAGATGAGGTCACCAGCCATAGGAAAGATATTAATGTCTGTAAACATGACACTGACAACATCTTAATTGAGTCAGCTATATTTAATTACTAATATTAAAAGCAAATGTAAGATTTACTTCATACTGAAACCTAAAACCTTTGCCTACACTCCCCATCAGAAATCTTCACTTGGACACTGTGGCACAGAAAAACACCTTCTGACACCTCTTTGAGAAAAAAATAAAGATTGTGCCCTGGCAGGGCAACGACCCATCTCCTCAGTATATACTTCTCTAACCTTTCAGTGCTTCTCCACACACAGAGCCTGGTGGGGGGGATGGTTACCAGATGAAGAAGTTTTCCAGGACACCTGGTTCACAAGCAGCACCTCAGGAGCGCGTGTTTCCTTTCCTGGGTCTGTGCTTACCTCCTGCTCAGCCCAGCACCACCAGAATCAGCCAAACCGACGCTGGAGTTCTGCCCAGGGCCTCCCTGGGCCCCCGACTTACCGAGCACACAAATCACCCGCGGGAGAGGCTCTGCCCGCCCGCCTCCCCCCGGGGCGCCCCCGCCCGCCCGGCCCCGCCGGACTCACCGTCAGGCTGCTCTCCTTGCTCTGCCGCCGCGGCGCCGCCGGGGACCCCTGGCTCTGTGGAGACAAGCGGGGGGCACCGTCACGGCCGCTCTCGGAGCCCAGCATGGCGGGCGCTACGCGGACCCCATGGCCCGGCGGCGCGGCTCGGTTCGGCTCGGTTCGGCACGGCCCGGCTCGGTTCGCCTTGGTTCGGCTCGGCCCGGCTCGGCTCGCCTTGGTTCGGCAGGACTCGACTCGGCTGGGCTCAGCCTGGTTCGGGTCGGCTCGGCTCGGCTCGGCTCGGAGCGGGTCGGGGGGCAGCTGGAGGCGGCGCCGCCGCCCGCCTGCGCCTCCTCCCTTCGCCGCCGCCAGCACGCGCGGCCGCCGGCCCCCCCCCGCCTGCTGGCC
>VZTO01024384.1:5862-22508 GCA_013400615.1 Syrrhaptes paradoxus | reverse complement strand
CCGGCAGCTCGGGGGCAGCGGGCGCTGAGCCGCTCCGCGCGAGTCCGCTGCTGGCAGCACTCGCTGGGCTGTGCCGCGGGCTCCAGCCCCGTGTCCCCCCCGTGCCCTGGCACCACGGGCCGGACGCGCGGCGTGGAGGAGCGGGCGCGGCCGGGCAGCGTTCGCGCTCCCTTCGGGCCACAGCCCGAACGTTCCGTCCAGCCGCGGTCCCAGCGGCAGCGCCGTGCCCGGGGCCGGCCCCCGGCGGGCTGTGCTGCTGCTCCCTTCGCGGCCGCTGGGACAGCCTGCACGGGCAGCGCTCAGCTGCTCTCGAGGAAGCCGTAAACAAGGCCTGGCCCTGCGCCCAGCGCAGTACAGCTCCGTGGTGTTCTCAGTTGTGGCTTTTTCCCCCTTGACCTGTTTCCAAGAAATGCGGCTGAGTTTGCCTGAGGGATCTTGCCAGCGTTTGTTTGCACCATGGCTGCTACCCAGGTCTAAGAAAGCATCCTGGAGTGTGCCTGGGAGCTGCTCTGCAGCAGGAGACAAGTGCCAAGAACAGACAAGGAGGCAGTCAAGACGAAGCAGGCAAGTAGAAGAGGGACTAGCCAAAGTGTATGAGAGTTTGAGAGCGTAGAGAACAGCTTCTCGCAACCACCAGTTTATGGTCAGATGCTTTCCTTACTAAGGACTGTTCTGCAACAGCAGCCCCAGCTCCCAGGAAAGCAGGCTCCCACGTGGGCGTGGACACAAGCTGCTCTTAGAATTAATGGCACCAGCAGCTAGTTATAGATTCAAAACTAGTTCTAGGTTCAAAGCAGAAATGAAGCCAGGACTTCAATTTGGAAAAACCTGTAATAAAGGAGCAATGTAAGAAAGTATAATGGAGGCTGCTGAAGTGAATGAGTAAAGTAATGAAAGGGGTTTTTGTCAGTCTAATCATTGAGTCAGCTGAACAAACCAGTGCATGGCAATGGACTCCCCATGTAGCTGAGATGTGAATTTGACCAAAAAGGTGGCTATAAACTTGGGTCGGACTCGCCACTGTAAAAATCAAAAGTGCCAAATGTTGTTACAAAGGAAGTTCTGAGGGAGTCGGTTCATCTGGCTTGTGTACCAAGCCAACTGCAAAAACATTGTGAATTAGATACCTTGAGCTTTGTTGCGCAAAGATTAACAGCTTTTTTTTAAAGAAAGTCACAGCCTGCAAGTTTATTTGGGTTTTCTGAGGGACTCACAGCACACGTGTGGACAGGGGTGTCAGGTAATGCACTACGTGAGTTTCTAAAATGCTTTTGACCTAGTTTAGGTGCCCACATGCTCTGCCTCCAGCCTGTGGAAACAGCTCAAAGAAATAGCAGCACGGGACAGTTAAGTGCAAGATGTTTCAGGTGGATGTGGAAGGAACAGGGAGTCCAAAGCGCTGGAGAGATGCCATGAATCCACCAGTGGGCAAGAAAAAAAAGAAATGCTGACTTAGCTGAAGCAACACCCATGAGGGCAAGGCTGAAGGCAACTACTAGGAGGCAGTGGGTGAGAAATTGGGTTGAGGAAAAAAGGAACAGTTGACAGACAGCACAAAATTTAGACCAAGAAACAGGGAATAGCAGAGGGATGCTGAGAGCAACACGCAACCCAGGTTAACATGGTAGCAGCACACAAATCAAACGTGCATTTCACTGGGAACATTTTAGTTGCACTGCAGAACAACCTACCAGCTAGTAGAGAAATGAAATAGAGAACTCGGGTCAGGAACCACCGGGGAAAAAACACCAGTGGGCAGGGAAGCACAACCCACCAGCTATTCAACTGTTGCTCTTTTGGCAGGGGTGAAGAGTTTCATGGGAGGAGCTGGAAGAGGACCCTGCGCTCTATCTGAAGACCTGTGGAAAAGACTCTCCCAGGGACATGAAGCAGTGCAAAAAAAGTGCAGAGGTATTTACTGAAAATTTGTACAAATACACAAGGGAGAATGGCTGTCCACAAGTCAGCATCTTGAACACTAGCCTGGGGTGAGGAGATGGGTGAGGCACAGGCTATGTAAGGCACAGAGGAGAGCCTGTAGAAGGCCACGTGGGAATGGATGAAGTAATTGAGAAAAAGGCTTCGGACAAATTCTTTGTGAATACTGTCTTTGGGAGGGACGACTGGAGCTGCAAGAAAATACAATGAGTTACAGACATGGGCAGATGTGCATGTCTAGAGAGAGGACTGTGCTGGAGACAGGCCCAGGCTTCAGGCTGGAGGGGCAGGAAAATTTGTACGGTTGTTAATAGTGACTGAAGTGGCCTGGTGGATTTTTCAGAAAGGAGCAATAGGACAAAAAAATCCAAAGTATCTTGGCATTTGGTACTGTTTTACCAGTTGGACACAAAGACTAACTGTTCTAGATGCAACAAATCTGTCTGATCTGACAGTTTCTAAAAGAAAATGCATCTTGATCTCCTGCTCTGGGCAGATTCCTGACCTACTTAAGTGGACACCCGTTTATTCTTGGATACCACTGTTTGGCCTTTTCTCCAGAGCTTACCTGGGGGTCCCCACTGGCTTTTCGGAGGCTCATATGACCAGAGTCGAGCTGGTGTACCGGGGTCCCAGAGATGTGGTAGCCATTCACTGTAAGAACAGATGGAGAGTTAGCAGGCTTGCTGCTGGTGGCATTTTAAAACATTTTAAAAACTAATTGCATAACTGAATAAACAGATATAAATCACGGTGCCTTTTTTGAGTTTGCTGCCCCCAGCCTAAGAAACTATGGATGCTTTTCCCCATCCCAACAGGCTGGCAATGTGATGTCTTAGAACCGGACTCCACAGAAGCTCAGCCCATGGGCTCACTCTGCCCTCAGGATCCTGCTGCAGGCTCTTATCGGGAGTTAGGACAGGAGTTACTGAGCTGGAAAGAGCCAAGAAAAAAGAGGCACCCAAACTCAAAACAGTTCCCATAGTGCTGTTTGGTAAAATTATGTGTTTGAAGTAGTAGGGTATGTAAAAAGCGCTGGTTTAGTGGAGGTGGGCTTTTCATGTCAGGAAAGCAAGCCTGGGAAGATGTTATGGTTCATGTATACAGCTGTAAGGTGCCTTATTTTTGGAATATACTGGGCAAAGAATGATGGTCAAAGTTGGGTTAAAACAAGATACACAATGTCACAAATCCTTTGGTCACAACACCATGTGCAATCTTCAAGCATACTTCCCACTCAGCTCTGCCAACAGAGGGGCATCAGTTCAAAAAAATTATATTAAAAACATCTTCTAGACTGCATTATTTGCAGTCAGCTGGCAGTAGTGGCCTTTACATTTAACACTTTTTATTCTAGAGTAACTTTTGCTTTGCTTTGTCTTTCTGCAGTACCCAAAGCTTTTAAATTACATCTGTGCAGCTGATTCTCTGGTACTTGATTCCCTGCAGCTTCAAGTCAGGACACAGGTGAAGTGGTCAACCCTGTAGCTCCCACTTGCTCAAATGCTTCATTGTGCACGTGCTCTGCGTGGCACGTGCCAGTCCACCTTCCTCTGCAGGTTCTTGCTTCCCCTGCCCCAGCAGAAAGCAGGGAAAGGCAGCCTGCCCTTCCCTCCCAGAGCGGGCAGCTGCGCTGCCTCAGTGGGCCACCATCTGCCTCCATGCTCCAAGGAAGGAGCCATCTCAGCTCTGAGGAGACACCTCAGACAACCGGCCAGAAGATGCACCAGTAGGGAAACAGCAGGTGGGAAGATGTACCAGCCCTGAAGAGAAGGACTTTGGGGCACTGGTAGATGAGAAGCTCAACATGAGCCGGCAGTGTGCGCTTGCTGCGCAGAGACCAGCCGTGTCCTGGGGACATCCCCAGCAGTGTGAGCAGCAGGGTGAGGGAGGGGATTGTCCCCCTCTGCTCCGCTCTGCTGAGACCCCCCCTGGGGTGCTGCCCCCAGCTCTGGGGTCCTCAGCACAGGACAGACACGGAGCTGCTGGAGCGGGGCCAGAGGAGCCCCGGAGATGGTCCGAGGGCTGGAGCAGCTCCCGTGCGAGGACAGGCTGAGAGAGTTGGGGGTGTGCAGCCTGGAGAAGAGAAGGCTCCGGGGAGACCTTCCAGCACCTTCCAGTGCTGAAAGGGGGCTACAGGAGAGCTGGGGGGGCTCTGGATCAGGGGGTGCAGGGACAGGACGAGGGGGAACGGTTTGAAGCTGGAAGAGGGGAGATGGAGATGAGATGTGAGGAAGAAATGTTTTCCTGTGCGGGGGGTGAGGCAGTGGCCCAGGGTGCCCAGAGAAGCTGTGGATGCCCCATCCCTGGAGGGGTTCAAGGCCAGGCTGGATGAGGCTTTGGGCAACCTGGGCTAGTGGGAGGTGTCCCTGCCCATGGCAGGGGGGTGGAACTCAATGAGCTTTAAGGTCCTTTCCAACCCAAACCATTCTGTGATTCTATGATTCTGTGAAAGAAAAGCCCCACCACGTTTACTCTGCTACACTCACACGACTGTGTAGCACTCACACTTTGCTCTGCGGAATGGTAGAGAAGAGGATTCACCCAATGCAGTGGTCAGGCACAGCATCAAACCGTACCTGTAGAACTCTTCTGTGACACAGGGCTCTTTGGAGTCCCAGGCACACTGCTTGGCCGCTCCCAGGTTGTTTCTGTTGAAGGGAAACATCAATGTGAGGATGATGGAGGCCTTGCACACACATCAGAGTTACGTCTATTACACACGTACAAATGGGTCTGACCCTCAGTGTTCTCTGAACCTCCCTGCCCTCCCCATCTCCTCCCATCCCTTTCTGGTGTCGCTTCCCAGCCCCTACTCCCTTGGCAGGCAGCTGGGATGGGTGGAAATGGATCAGACTGGGAGCTGCATCCCTGGTTCTTCCCATGCATCCCTGGTCCCTGGCCGTGCTCAGCAAGCTGGGATGCAGCCGTATGCACAGATCAGTGCCTGTGGGCCGCTGCCACCATCTGCCTGCGCAAACAGCATTTCCAGCTGTAGTTAAACCAAGCCCAGAACCAGGTCCTACCTGCAGCCACTGGGGATGTGGAGCTGCAGCACAGCCAGCTCTGGCCCTTACTTACCCTGGGAATAAGCACCACGCAGGCAGTGCCTTTACCCCCTCTCTCTGTATGAAAGGCAGCTGTGAGTGACTCAAAGATGTGGTTTTGGTGACATGTACACAGACCATTGCATTTTTTCCCCCTCAGAAAACCACTGTTTCCCTGGCAAATTTCCTTTTTTCCACTCGGGTCCTTGAAGCAGCTGGGACGTGCATGTGTATGTCACACCAGTTTTGATACTCAGAAGGCTGCTGCTGATTTTCCTCTTACAGTTTCCTCTGTAGTTTAACCATTCTGCTCATTTTCTCAGCAAATTGTTTTTGATCAAATGCTAAATATAGAAGATTTAATTCCAGAACTTTTTACAAAGTTGCAAACAGCAGATAGCAGAGTTAGAAAATCAACTTCTGTAGAAGTCTAGCTAGAAAGCCCAAGCCAGCATTCCTTTTGAATAAACATATTGGTACCAAATCCAATAAATCGCACTGGCTGACTGCCAGTATCAAATAAGAAAAGGAAGTTAGCATAATGAAGTCAAAGGACTAATTTGGCCTTAGTTTGAAGTTTTGCTTGAAACTGTCATTCCCAGAATCCCAACCAACAGCCACATAACCCTGAAGCCTGAAATCCTGCATCTCAACATTCTGGATGAACACGGCCAAGTGGTAACGGAGCAGGAGAGGCTTGGAGAGCCCTTGGGTGTAACAGCGTAGGGGCTGGCGGTCAGTGTTCCCATCGGGGCACGTCAGGCCTCCTGTCCTGGGTGGGTGGTTGTCTGAGCACCAAACAGGATGCTGACATGCTTCAAGAACAGTGAAAGGTGTAGTTGGGTAAAGAAGGGAGTACTGGTTTTCTGTCTTTACACATACATGCATGCACATATCTACACATCTAGATGTCCTCAAGGGTTGCGTTAGGTTCCTCATTTCAGGAAAGGATTCAGGGTTACGGATCCCAGATGGGGGAAGGTGCCATCCCCCGCACTTGTGATGCCCAGATCCTTGAGAGACATGCCCTGCTTCTCCCTCTCTCCCCAAGCCTCAGCACACTTGCTTGCAAAGGAAAATACTTTGAGCTTTTTTTTTTTTTCTGTGCAAGGGCAAAACTTGGTGGACTAGAAGCGGTGATGAATTGTGGGGAAATATTTAAATTTTACTCAGCTTTTAATGAATTGGGTCGTAAGTTAATAAATTCTCTGGTAGGTCAATGAGAAAGAATTGGAATGTGTTTTAACTAAACAGGAGGAAAATCAAATGCTGAGAATTGTCTTTAATGAGTCAACTTGTCTTGGCTTAAAAGCCACAAGTGCATGGTTAAATAAATACAAATTCTAATTTACATTTATCATCATGTAAAGGTAAACTAGAATATGCTACCCACATTTCTTGTTAGATTTTTTTTTTGATAGTGTAAATAGTTGATTAATGAATAACCTAAGTTAGTTGACTTGATGACAACTGTTTTAAAGAATGGCTTTTGGAGATCCATATGAAGGGGTTGTGATATCCACTCTTGCTGTGCATAAGCACAATCAGTGGGATAACATGTTTTTATCAGAACTGACTTTGATATTAGCAGTAAAAATAAGTGCCTTCATATTTGGCTTTTTTTTTTTTAATGCAAGCGTATCAGTCTACAACATTTTTGATTTTTTGAAACTGCATAGTGTACCTAAAAACCTACAAATATATTTGAAATGTAATCAATCGGTTAAAATTACCAGCTGCTTCTTGTAACTGGTCAGTGCTTTGCCTGCTAGCTGCTGTGTGGCTGGTGTGAAGTGCCTGATTCTTCCTTTCTGCTCTACAGAGAGCCCAGATGTGGAACTTGAGGGCAGAACTTTTATACATGAAAGAGCAGTGCCCAGTGGTTAGCATATGTGTGAATACAATAGAAAACACTCAGTATCTTGACAGATTTTCTAAAAGGAAGTGATTGTGGAGTTATGCACATTGAAAAATAAAACCAAAAAAGTTATAAAAATGCATAAAATAGAAATAACATATTCTAGTGGACAGGAAATGAAAAGAACAAGAATGTTTTGAACCCCATTTACTTCGAGTGCCAGAAGAAAAAAAAAAAATCCACTCTGTGCCCAGAGTAACAGCAGTATTGTTCCAGCAGCCCAGGCAGGGACAGGAACTAACCTCGGTCTGGACTGCACCGCTGTACTGCCATCTACTGGAACCAGCTAAATTTACCAAAATAATGCTGTAACTGCAATTGCTCTGCAGCTTAGTCACGATTAGAAGTGAATGGGGAGGGGGTGGGGTGTGTGTGTGATTTTTTTTGCACAACTAGAAAAAACTAGCAAAGGCTTGGTGAGAGATAACACCTTGCTTGATGTAGCCTAAACAGTCTTGTCTTGGAGTACCAAGTGCAGCCTTTAATCCTGGTACTTGGAAAATCTGAAGACTACTTGCAACCCTGTGGTAATGCAATGATCACTGCTATTAGGAACAGATTCAGTACCAGACAAGATTTTATATCCCACACAATTTTTCAGAGAGGATGTTGGGGACAAGGTAAAACCTCTCATTCCATGAGAGTGTAATTTAGCACTGGCAGACCAACACCAACAAGTTCTGACCTCCCTTATCAGCCACATGTTAATTATTCTGTTTAGCCCATGAGGAGAATAATCAGTAGCTTCCTTGTCACTCTCTGAACTGTGAACAGAAAGAAGTCCTGCAGCCCTGGGAGATAACCAGAAATTAGTTACTAAACAGCAAGGCAGTGGAAACCCAGTCGTTCAAACTGCAATGACGTAGTGAGAGGAAAAATAGTGTCAAGACCCAAGCGATACGTGCCAACAGAACCAAAGAGGGTTTTCACAGATGTGGTTAAACATTTCCTCCCAAAGGAAAGCGGAAACCCGTGCTGTTCGGGGGAAGAAAGTTCACTTTGCATCTGTTTGGCAGAATGAGAAATGACCCGATGCACCAGGCCTGCGGAGAGCCACACGCTCTGGGACCTCATGTTAGTCAAGAAACACAGCTTCTGAGGGTGTCCCAGCACAGACAATTTTTGTGATCAAAGTGTAGCAGCTGAAGAAGGAATTTCGTGTCCCTTCTCCATGAATCCAGTAGTGCTCTGAGGTCAAAGCAGCTGCTTTCCAGCCTAAACATGCAACATCAGCCAAACATCAGGGCTCCAAAGTCTCGCATCATCTCTCCTGAGTGTGCTCACACTGCTTTCAGGAACGGATTTAGCACCTCTGCACGGTGTCCTGTGCAGTTGCTATTTTAGTAGCTAAATGCTTCATTGTTGCATTGGCCAAACTATAAGAACAGGGCAGAGCAAGCCAGAGGACCTCGGGTCTGCTTCCTGTGCAGAAACTTTCCCTGGTCTGCAGGATCTGTAGCAGCTACAGTGTGTCACACAACTCTTGGTGCTGCCTGATGTCTTCACAAATAGGTTTGGAGTTCATTTTAACGATAATAAATCTGTAATGCTGAGCAGCTCCAAACCCAGTTTCTACCCTGAAAGCTGTGCTGCACAGGCCAAGCCAACAGGGATGAAGAACAGCAACAGAACAGGTCCCTCCTCAGTGACACAAGAATAAACCCTGCAAGCTTCTCCCAAACTGTTCCTGAAAACATGCAGAATTAGAATTCATGGCAGGGTACAACAGGCTCCACATCTCTCTTACCTCATGTTTTTTGGATTCACTTTGCTCTTGCCAGTGGCACGTAGGAATCACCCATATGTGCAGACAGTTTGCAAACCTCCAAGCCTTCCTTTGCCGCTCCACTGCATCTCCATAGGCTTTCAGCAAGGTTTGCTGCCTGTCCGTGGTTCCCCAAGTGCAAAGATTGGTCAGAGCTGTGAGTCGAAGGGATTGCAAACAGCCCTGCTCTGAAAACAGGTTTCCTTCACCAGTGCAACACTGCACTCCCCAGTCCAAGCCTTCAGGCTGCTTGAAGCCACCAGGCTCCAGCTGGCTTTGCTGGAAGCAAACCTCAGCTCACCAGCTGGAAACAAAATGCTGTCAGTGCTCTGCACCTTATCTCTCATGTCTTAGTAAGATCTTCCTCACTTTTGTGATGAATCAGAAAGGGTTTCATGGCACCTCATTTCTTTATATTGTGGGTGGGAGAAAAGAACCCAAAGGAAAGGCGGGGGGAGTGTGGGGGGTTGTACACACCAGGAGGGGAAATCACTTGCAGTGCCCTGAGACTGGAGTAAACCATTCAAAACTTCAGAAGCAGAGGGAGTGGGTCAACAAGAGTACAATTAAGATATTTTCCTCCTGTTCCGCAGAGGACATGTAGCACAAGGAGATTTTGTTTCACTGGAATGAGGAGGTCTCACCTCTGCGTCTCTTTGCAGAAGTGACTCCAGGCCAGGAAGAACCGCTCTGGCTCTCCCCTCCTGACCTCCTGCAGACCGGAGGCTGAGGACTCTCCTCATTCAGCACAGCAGTTCTTTCATCTTTGTGCGCCAATGTTCTGGTCCAGTGAGCCCTGCAGTCCTGAGCCCTGTATGAGTCCCCCACAGCAATGTCAGCTCAAAAGGCCCAACCTGCCAGCCCATGCACAAGCCTCTGAACTGCAACGTGGGCCTCCGCAGTGTCTTCCCATTGCATTATGAGGTCACGGTCCTCCATGGGCCTCCTAGACCTCTGACCTTTGTGTCCATCCTTATAACTAATGAAAAGAGACATGAAAAGCAGGCTGAAGTGACAGATGCAAATTTCTCTGCACCTGCATGAAACATGAGATTCAATCTCCCAAGCGCTGGAAGCAGAGCACCATGTAGTGCATGAACTAGTTCAGCAGGAGTTGCAGTGTCAGACCTGAAATCCAGCTCCATCCCAAAGGCAGTTCAGTAAAAAACAGACTGAGCCTGCCACACAGCTTTTATCCTTGTCTCCAAAACAGTGCCATGGAGACAGGTACCATTCAAGAGTTCCTGAAATCTTCTGTCCACGTGTTGAGGGTAGAGGTGCTTGTCGCCACCTCAGCAGCACGGGAAAAGCTGCTGAGAGCCGTCCTTACTTGATCTTTCAAAATGAGTGCTGGGACCTGTGCGATGCTGCTGCTTTTGCAAACACCATGAGACAAAAGCGAACCCTTAATTGCAGGCTTAGTAGTGATAAAAATGCCATTTTCAGCACTTTCAGAGACACGCTTTGTTTTTCTAGGTTTTATGCCACTTCACCAGAGCAGGTTTCTATACCACCCTTTAGCTAAGGCATCTGTATCAGAGGGAAACTGTCACTAAAATTTTTATCTGTATGAGAAAAAATCTGATAAAAATGCTTGACATCTTAGGTGTCTCCACAGATGACTTAGCTGCAGTTCACAAGTTTAGTTGGAGTAGATGTTGATTGTAGCTGGTCGGAGATGAAAGAAAAACCTCAACCCACAGACTAATCCTTCCACGCTCCTTAACTGACTCAGAGAGATGGAAAAATATTAGGCAGAGGAAGTACCAGAGGAGGTTGTGGTTATATTCCTTCCATCCACTGATCTCTCACTTTGGGTCTAGCAAGTACTTCAGAGAAGGCAAGAATTATCTGCAAGTGGTGAAATTGCTCTTTGCTTTCCAGCATCACAGTACTGGTTGTCTTCAAGGAGAGAGCCAAATGACCAACTCTTATTAACAGCCTTAGTGTCACCCTTAGCCAGATTCATTCCAGGACATGCTTGGCTGCCCGGACAGATCTTGCATGCATTTCCTCTGGAGAACTGGCCACTCTCTGTATTCACCCAGTTCCCTTCCCCACGCAGAGCAACATCAGTGAAAATGCAAATGTGTGATCACAGGGTAGAAAATTATCCTACTTAATCTGTTGTCATCCTCCAACTACCCAGTGAAATGCAGCATTATTAAAATTGCTTTCATATACTTGATTAAGGTCTAGCTTATGATGGTGCAGTAGGGAGGTTTCCTTTGCACCTGGTGCTTCTTAATTTAATCCTTTCCATGTGCTTACAGTGCTTAAAAATTATGTGTTTTAGGAAAGAAGAGTTGAGCTTGTGACATACTAATGCTCCAGTGTTCTCAGCTCTGGAATTGCATAGAAGCTACGAAGACATAAATGTAGAGAATGATATCTTTATGGGTGGAGAACCTCAAAATATGCGGAAGTCCCTCTGAGTTTCCGTGGGTGTTCTCTGACCCCGTGGGTGTCCTAATGACAAAGGTGTTGCATACAAATGACCACAACCGCCCATGTTGTGCCAGGCACTGTTCTTGACAACTGCCTACAGCCAGGGCGCAAGGAGGATGGAGACTGGGGGAGTTTCCAGCTGTAGGTTCCAATGGAGCTTAGACATGTCAGCACTTAACCACTCAGACCAGGATGTTTCAGCAGACACTGGTTTGGTACTCTGGGAAATTTACTCACAACACAAAGACAGCACCATGCGGGATGGAAAGAACCCAGCTGCCCACTGGCCATACGATGTTTAAGGTCCCTAAGCACTAGGTTTGCAAGAGAAATGCAATGTGTTTGTGGCACTGAGTTTTCATGTATTATTTGGGCGCTGGCTAGAAAGGCACAATCTCTTGTTTCTGCTCTTCCTGGGGTCAGTGGAGGCTGAGGTTTGCAGTGGTTGTGCAGCTGCATCAGAGACTTGCTTGGAGTTAGGAACTTCAGTGGAAGAAAGGTGAAGGGTAAATTGAGATGAGCAGGAAAGGGTACCCAGCGGGACAGAAGCAGAAAAGCTGGCGGTGGTATCAGGAGGACAATAAGTAATACTTTTTTTTTCAGGCAGATAAAGAAAATTTTCATAGAACACTAAAGTGCTGGACTTGAGATTCCTTTCAAGGAAACAACTGCTTGCAGCTACACATTTCAGGACTGCCCCAGAACTTGCTGGTGTAGGTGGCATTTTCCTAATGATGTTTGTGATGATGAGAATATCTGGACCTTAATTAGGATCAAGATAACGTGAAAGCAGAATTCCTGCTTTCCAGGAGACAGAAAGCTGTAAATGGGAAGGACATAACACCGCAGACAAGAAAAGCCTGGAAATAAAGACACACCATGTAAGGCTGACCTCAGCTAAGAATGCAAGATGGCAGCAAGCCACACACACACTTGTGTCGTAAGTCATCTCTAACGTGATGGACAAGGTAGCCGGAGTGCCATTGTTTGAATAATGCAAGAGGTATTACAGCTGCAGCACATCAGAGAATTTCTTCAGCATAATCAAATATTTTCCTGCTGAATCCACCACCCACACACAGTTGTAAACCACTCCCAAAGACACTGAGTAACCATATGGTTAACCACATACTAGCTGTGCATTCTGGGCACGTGGGGCTTTCGAACTCAGCATGGCAGTGTGATCCTGGGGCTCCCCTTTCAGAAAACACACCAAGGCCACCCCTGCCAAGCAGCCTGGAAACTTCTTCCATGTTCTCTTACTGTCGAGGTTATGTGCAGTATCATCTGCTCTGCCAGCATCATTCAGTCAATGGCTTACAACACTCTCACATCTGAAAGGAAGATTAACGGGATGTCACAGCAGAGGACATTACTCACCCGTTTTCTTAAAGCAGGGTTAGTATGATCCATGCAGAGAAGATGTTTTTAAGAGGCTATGTGAAGCACACAATTCTTTACACCTTTCAGAGACTGGATAGCCTCTCCACCCTCCCACCCTGACTGCTCCTCACCTCTGCCCCTTCATTTACCCATCCTCCTCTATGTCTTTACATCCTTCCTCATCACTTGTGCCCAGACTCATGTCTGCTCTCATTTGCAATCACTACTCAGAGCTACAATTATTATTGACAGGAAAATGTTATACCAGGGAATTACATCCGAAATAAACAGTTTTTTCAGATGATGCCAGTGTAGTCCTGGGAAAGGGGAGAGGCTCAGCCCTAGTAAGCTGCACAAAGTTGCCAGCAGTCCTGACACTGCCTGAACTGAATACAAAGCATTGTAAAAAAATGCAAGCAGGGGAGAGGAGTGCTATTTCCCTTGCTTTGGGCTCTGAAAATGCCAGCTAGAAGCCTGCTGCCAACCTCTGAAAACAGCAGCAAGTAAATAAACATAGCTACTTCACAGGGACTGCCAGGTGGGAGATATCCAGGGCAGAATACCCTGGATGCCTTACCTGTACCTGCCCCAGAGGACCCACGGGTTGTCAGGATGTGCTCAGGGCTGAATGCAAATGTCAGCACTCTGTCTATCTGCCCTCTCTCCCAGAGTTTCTTTCTATTCACAGTCTTCCCATCAGCTCATATACATGAAAGGTTTCGAAAGCTTCACACACAGTGATTTTGCAACACAGACCAGCCTGGGGACATTCATTTCTTGAAATTCCAGCAGAACAACAGAGCTTCTTGCTGACTTGCTGCAATGATTCCTGTCCTGGGAAGGGAATGGCCAGGGACCCCCCTGACACAGCCAGGTACAGGCAACCTCAGCCCAGCGGTGACATGGGCACACACAGCCTTACGGGTTTTGTAAAACCACCAGAAAGGGCACAGCAGCTCTGGTGAGGAAGAAATAACAAAAAGCCTGTGTTCATACTTTTTCTGAAACAAATAAGGGAATTCGACGGGCAGACAGGTTGGTTCAGAAGCACCGTGGGAGCTGGGCATGAGAGTGTTTTACACTCTGATCAGCCCTCCTACACATTTTTCACCTCTTGCCAGCAAACAGGGTCCCTAAACCCGTCCATCTTGGGATGTACAGACCCCCTGTTCCCTCGGTCCATCTGCTGCCATCACCGGCAGCTGCCAACACCCTCCCCGCTCCCCAGGAACCAGAAGCATCCACCTCTACAAACCCCTCTGGGCCACCGGGAAGGACCAGGCAGGAGGGGGGCTGGGTTGCCCACCAGGCTCTGCCCATCCAGAGCCACAGCCCAGGCTTCCTCTGCAGGGCACCAGGAGCTTCAGGAGATGGGGACGAGGGGTTTGGGCTGCTTACACACTTCAAACAGCCAATTCCTCGATGGCTTGTGGCAGTGCAAGGGGCTGTATGCCTGTGGGTGGTAATGCTGAGGCTGGAGAAACTGGGGGAGCATGGGGGTGGAGATAGACAAACACTGCCTGGGAGGAGATTTTAACATCAAAAACTCGATGGGTAAAAAATCCAAGGCAGAGTAGTGTTGTTGAAGGGCACAGGGACAGAGTGCTGAGGAACAGCCAGTGCTGCAGGTCTGGGGAGGAAGCTGTATAACGGAGCCTGCCTTTCCCTTCCCCTGCCTTCCTGCCAGCCCCCACGTGCACTCCCAGTCTCTTCTCAGTACTTGTGCAATGAAGGTGTCTAAAGACATATTTCTCTCCTCAACCATTGATGTGCCAACAGGTCATATTTCCGATATCTCTGATATTTCTAAAACCTGTCAAGGCTTTCTGCCCCTAGAGAAATATTTCTGTTCTGGTCTGATATGCAGAGCTGCTGGCCTGGCCTTCCAGCTCCTGTTATTCAAGTAACCTCCAGGAGTACTGCAGCTTTTCGGATACTGAATCTCCCCCGAACTGTTATTCCTCTGAAGTGTGAGCACACATGCAGGTGTTTGTTTGTGTGCATGTGTGAACATATCTGGGTATTCACAACAGCTGTAGGAAGTAAGTGTGGAAATGAGGTGGAGCATTTTACAGATGCTGTGCACTGTTGGGGAAGAAAGCTAGGGTGGATAATTTGGGTGTGAAGGGAGGTGTGATGACCGTATGATCTGACAGGACAAGACTGTTTCATTGTGCAGCCCTCTCTGTGCTGCTGACCCATGGCTGCATTCTGCTATGGGGGTAGTAAGGGGCAGTAATCCCACGGAAGGAGACTGAGGACGTTTTTCAAGTTCCCTTTCAGTTCTAGGCTGTAAGCTCAGGTCCCCAGTGAGATGTGCTACAGCCAGCTTTACCTGTCTCTGGAGTCAGTATTGTCACCAAAGCTTTCCTTAGAGTCAATGAAGAGGGACTGGCACTTACAGGGTGTAGCTGACATTAGCTATTTTAGACGCCTACATCAGGAAGACAATTGAGAGGCAAAGGTAATTACTTCTTTTCATGGATAAATGGTGACACTGAAAGATCCTGTTCAAATGGAGTTGTCCACCCTGCGGAGGGTATCTTGTCGGACAAATCAAACCCTGCTCAGACTGCGACAGGGATGGTGAAACCTACCTAAGGGCACAGGAGCGAGCATCCTCGAGGCCAGGCAGTGCTCAGGGCTCTGATGGGCAGCAGCCTGACAGCCATGCACTCCTTTGCACACACTTCTTGACAGTTTGTCATCCTTGCTTGCTGGTGTCCTGATTCTAAACAGAGAGTGCAAACGTGCACTTAACCCTCCAAATCCAAGGAGAGGTAACCTGACTATCCTTCCAGACAGCACAGGACTCCTTGCAGAGTTAATGATTCAAAATAAGGACCATGACTGCTACAAAGCAGGTTCTTCCAGGGGTTTTAGAGAAGCTTGCTATCTGTCTCCTCTTTCTTATGTTTTGACATGACGCACTAGGATATCCCTAGATGTTGCACAAGATAGATGCCAGACTGTAGTGCAGTTGATGCAAACTCAACCTTCCTACAGCAGGCTATACTGTGAAAACAAATTTTAGGTATATCGAAATTCTCTTGGGCTTCATTCTGCAGACCTTTGACAGGTCAGAGGCAAAATGATTTCAGGATTGAATCCAACCCGTTTCAAAGGATGACAAATGTGGAGAGTTTATCTGTTGGGCCACCAAGTGGAGATAGACAGGAATGTGCTGTCTTTGTCTGCTGGCTCATTTACCTGTGCAAATCTGTTCCATGCAGTCACCCCAATTCTTTCATTACAGATTTTTCTAACATCTTTTTTTCCACATAAGAACACTGTCTCATAAATTATATTTCTTTCCAGTTGAGAACCAATTTCCTTGTGTTTTTCATGAAAAGACAATTAAAATTAGATCACACAGCAGCACGTATGGTGGAAATACTACTATGGTCAGGTAAAATAAGATGTATGGATAGCACAGGCAGATAATCACAATGTGGAAGGTCACTAACCACTGGAAACAGCTGACAATAATATTAATGCTTCACAAGGGAGAAGGGTTCTGTTGTATTTTGAAGGCTCAGAAGAATCACGATGTTACTTGCCCCTAAAATCCCATTCCCCCTCCCCAGGAACGGGAATGCATGCTTGAGTTCCCGTTTCTGAATAGCTCAAGCACCAAGGACAAAACCCCAATTTAATCTAAAAAAACGCTTTTGCACCATGTGAGTGTCGTGGGTAAGGGCTGAGCAGCAACTGCGCCCCACCAAGCACCACGTGGTTGCTCCCTTCCCCCCAACTTCCCCTTCCTGGTGAGATGGGGGAAAGAATATATAGATATTAAAAAAAAAGGTGGGATGTTGTGAGCTGAGGTAACAACATTTTAATAATATAACACGAGAAAAAGAGAAGATAACAAACAAACAGGATTAGTGGCTCACGGCTCAGACAGGAACACCCTTTGCTGGATAAAAACCTGCTGGATGGCCGAGCCCAGAGAGTTGTTGTGAATGGAGTGAAGTCCAGGTGGCGGCCGGTCACCAGTGTTGTTCCCCAGGGATGGGTTTTGGGGCCTGTCCTGTTTAACATCTTTATCAATGACCTGGATGAGGGGGTTCAGTGCTCCCTCAGTCAGTTTGCTGGTGATACCAAATTGAGTGGATATGTTGATCTCTTTGGGGGTTGGGAGGCT
>VZTO01024355.1:54965-65071 GCA_013400615.1 Syrrhaptes paradoxus | reverse complement strand
CCATTCTATGATTCTAAGTCTTCCGGATGTTAGGAAATAATGGTCAAGTGACCTGCTATCTTAATGACAAGTGGTGGGAAAAGATCTTCAGCTTATCTGTGGAGATAGGCTCAGCAGCCCTAAAGTATTCCCACTGTAGCATAGGATGTTTTAGTGTTCTTCTCCTTCACAGTTCTGCTTCGTAGCATTTATCCAACTCTCTGATTCCACAGTCACCATTTCATGGTAATTCTCTAAGGAATTTCTTTAGCACCTCTCTTTGTAATGCAGAGTCACAGATCTCTCCATTAACATCAGTGGACAATTTTTTGCTCTGCTTGCCCTTTCTGCTGCCTACCCCTTTGCACTGTTGGGGCCAGCATTCAGGTTGTTACTACAAATTAATATTTTTTTTCCCAAGCTGCACACTTTTGCATGCATTGACATAATTAACATACACAAATCGTAATTAGCATGTTGAAGTGACCTCTTGGGCAGATATCTTCTCAGCTTTGAACAAGCAGGAAATATGCACAGCTATTTTTGCAAATCCTGCCATGCATTGGATGCTGACACTCCTGCGTGCATCCTGAGGTGCCCAGAACTGTCAGTGCCCTGTGCTCAGGGTATTAATTGGCTAACCAAGAGCATAACAGCCAATCAAACAGCTTAAGTAACAAAGGCAGCATTGTATATTTACTCTGACTATCTTACTTCTTTTTGCCTAATAAAGCTGCTTTAAGGTTTCTCTCCTGGCAAGCATCCAAAATGCTTTTATCTGCCTGCACGCAGTGGGCTGTCAAGCTGAGAGAAAAGCCTCCATTGTGTGCATAGTCTGTCTTCTTTTTTAGTGGAGGAGCTGCAGAGAAAAAGGTGGATATCTTTGTGGGTGCCTTGACTTTCATATGTTAAAGGAGGTCTATAAGTGTGTCTTTTTCATAAATGTTCTGATTTTTTTTTTAGCCCAATGAATGGAATGTGTGTCGGGACTGCATCAGACACACAGTTTCATTTCCATGTGCTCCTCCATTTTGGTTAATTTCTGTCTCCAGTGACACTGCTGGGCCCATTGGTTATTTTCTTATATACCATAAATCTGCAACTGCTGGATGTCTTCCCTTGTCCCCATCCTTCTCAAAAAGAATAGAGGGATTTTAATGCAATTCTGAAGGGAGGAAAAATATCAATAAATTAACCTGTGGTGTACTTCAAACTGTACGTTACCTTAATTCTCAGTACAATATCTGCCATAGGAATACAATTCTATAAGGAAAATGTTGAGAAGAATTGGGGAGAAGGTGTAAACAGCATAAGAGTAACCACAAGTCTACATTTTCAGGATAAAAAGTTTCACTAGTTTGTGTGCTTATTTCTCAGCTTTTAATCCCAGTTAAAGCCTCCTCTTGGTTAATGGGAAAATTTTTCTTCAATTCTAGAGTGATTTAAAACACATTAAACAAAACTTTTTCCTACAAGTTTCACAGGTTTCTTATATTACGAATGAGAAGATTATATACTGGGTATTTTTTATAACTGAAAAGATGTGTTTACACTCTTGTTTGCACGTTATCCTATTTTTCTTTTGAGAAGTTCTTTGCATAGTCAAGTGTTAACAACTGTAGTAATTATAGGCCATGCAAATAAAATTGTGCTGGAATGAGTCCATTTTGGCTTCAGCCAGGTATGGCATTTTCACTGCTGTATGTCAGAGTACTTCAATAGACTCCAGATTGGATTTGGAAAAATATTGTTTTTTCACCTTTCTTTTCTTATGTTTACATAAAATTTATAAAGCAGGGCTGCCTGGCTTCACAGTTTCCATAACAATACAGACTTTCAGGGGAAAAAATAAAACTGGTGGTAGATATTTATTAAGTGAGACTTCACCATAAAGTCATGCTGAGAGTGTGGAAGCTGGTGTTTGACTCATTCACCATTGCTTCTAATTAATAAACAAGTACATTTTCTCACAGGTGTTTAAGCACATCTCCACATCGACTATTCAAGATTTCAGGAATTGTCTTTTCTTCTTGCTTAGAAGCTAACTTCCCCACCAAACTGAAACTTGTCAAATTTGTTCAAGTTTCCTAAACAGATGTCAAGGTGCTGCCTGGGCACCTCTGCTCATCATCAGCAAGGATGGGGCAACCAGTGTCTGTGCTGGGACTGAGCTGTCCCTGGGCTCCAGCAGACAGATCCTGGGAGGGATGTGCTAAGGGTCTTGGCACCAAAGTCCTTAAAAGAAATCCACTAACCTGGAGAAAATGCAGGGCATTAAAAGAACAGAGATCAATTTGGTGGAAGGTGGTAGTGACTTGTTCTCTGCTCTTTCATATTCAGGATGGTTCTGTGCTTTTACAGTCATGACACCTGAGTTTACAGATTTTTGCGAGTGATTTGGGAAGAGTCCAGGGACAGAGTAAGTGAAGTATGAGGCATGCTCCAGGGAAGCCAGCATGGTGCTAGGTCACGTCTCTGTCAGCCACCCCATTAAAGCAACTGCTTATTTTTCCAGCAGCAGAGGAGATTGAGATGCATTTGGGAACTTGAAGGAGGAGAAGGAGTGCAGTGATTACAACTGGTCTTATGCTGAAGTCACCATTTGTCTCTATTAATCCACCTGGGCTACAAGGGTGACTGAATTAAACAGGAAGGAGGAGAGGTGCTAGCCGGTGCGCTGGAAAGCTCGTTCTATCCAAACAACACTTTCCCTTTGGAGAGCCCTATTCAATGCCAAATCATCCCATAAAAAATACTTTAGCATATGCAAACTTCTTTACTGACAAACACACATTTTTTCCCTATCTAGTCCTTTTTGATTTAATTTCCCTCGTGCTGCTGTGTATTTCTATTCTAAGTTCTTAAGTAAGAACTTTTTATGTGTCTGTCTTGGTAGTGCTTACTGTTACTGCTAATATTAATAATTAATAGAATGTTGTTATTATTATTATTGTTTTATTATAATAGAGACAATGTTTTCTCTCATTATATAATTTGACACTAACCATTCAAAACCAGATGTATGAGGAATCTATTTTATCTAACATCAAAACGTAATTTTTCATTAGTATGCACATTTTGCATTTGTGCTAAAATAATTACTTACCTAACCTTCCAAAAGTTACCATTTTTAAGAACCATAATATGAAACTGTGAGATCACTTTCCATGTTTTTATGAAACAGATAATGGGTACTCTTTCTTTGAGTACTCAGTGTAAAGCAATTGTAATTATCTTGTGGTTTTAAGAAATGTTCAGCCACCATGAACAACGTATTTCAGTTTATAATAGATGTACCATATATGTCAATTTGTGTTTAGTCTGTGCCTATTCCAAGATACCAAAGGAGCTGAAGTAGATTCATAATGGATGTCATTGTTTGCTTTAGGTAAAACAAATACTTTTTTTGGTCCTGTGTGTATCAACAGAAAATACTGTGTGACAAATCTATAGATAAAAGACATATGCAGCTGTTTCTCAGTATCTCAAGCAGGGTGCAGAGCAAATAGCTAATCAATTTTCTTTTAGGTCAGTAACAAGTCATGTATTAATGAGTAAAACCTGTTTCACAGTTACGTGCCATATGAAAATTTATCCTCTGGAAACATAACGTGGTTGCTGGACAACACAGAACCTTTCTGTAACAGTCAGTGTTCTATTTCCACTATCATGTTAGGCTATTGATAACCAACCCAAACACTCAAATGTCTTAGGTCAGTAAATCAACAAAACCCTTCAGAGAAACTGTTACTTTATTGATTATAATCCAGAACTCATATTTCCTTGTGCTTGTTATGCAATGAGAAAATAAAAGAGGAAAAGAACAACAGAAAAGCAAACTAAGCTCCCCCAAATTATTAGGAGAATATAATTTACTTCTTATTTTTGCATACCTGTTGCTGAGAGGTAACTATTAAGTGCTGCATCAGAATGGAATGTTTCCTACAGTGAAACAGATAGATTACTGCTCAATATAATCAAAATCTAATTAGAAAAGCTTGGTATTTTTTCTGTTTTCAGTATTACAGTATCTTTACCTAAATATGTGTTAAGTAAGAATTTTCATTTGGGGAGGGTTTATTTCACTATGAAATTATTTTAGGGGTTTGTACCTGCTCTGCATGGATCTTCAAAAAATAAGTAAGCTTTTTTATTATTGTCTCCATAAAAACAATTATATATTTTTACTTCCATGCAGAGTCAGCATAAGTATTCTTAATCACAATAAATCATCATCTTTGTATATCTGTGGGTATGTGGGTGTGAGTTGAGGTCTTAGATTTGCTGGAGAGAAATGTGAAAGGTAGTTGGGACTATCTATGTCTATGTTATATCTACAGTAACAAGTAGTGTAGGTCAGTAGAAGCAAGATCTGTATGAAATGCTGTTCATGACTACACGATGCACATTTTAGTGGGGGGGTTAAGCTCTAGGCAGTCCTATAAATTGCAGCCCACTTGCAGCTGATGTACATTTGGTATACTCCTTCTTTAGTTTCACCTAAGAGGATTTCAGTTTATGTGCTCCATGGCAGCTACATGATACAAATCAAGGTACAGTAAATAGGAACAACCGGCTATTCAAAAGTGCTCTCCTGATTCAAATTAAGACACAAATGTATGCACAAATTCTGTGTCTCAAAAGCCATAATCAAGCCATAACAAAAAATAATGGAAACAACTTCAAAAAGGCAATAATATGACCTAAGGCATAGCAGGTCTAAAGGAAAAGTAAACCTACTACAGATATCTGTTTACAAAACCAATGGAAGAAAATGAGTGCTGAAACCTGATCAAGAACTACAAACTGTAGATGAAAAGAAGCAAATGGACATCAGTTGGTACTAGAGCTAAGTGAAATTAGTATCTTCGGAATATTAAGGAACAAATGGAATTCAAAAGCAGCACTCACTGTTGTCTAGATGAAGAAGGTCTATCAACCGAAATACTGAAAAAGTAAAAATGTTCACCTAAGAAATATGTGTAGGGGCAAAAGACAACATGGATGTAGCACGCTTCATTCCAAAAGTGTCTAAGGAAAATATTAGAAAAACAGCCTATATACAAGTTTGTACAAGTAGAAGGACTAGAGGATTTGAGAAAAGACATAGTTTGCAGAACCATCTGCTGCTAAAGCTGTGGATTTACAAACTGAAATTCTCATGAGTCACGTTGGACAAGAGCCCCTTTTCTTCTTCCCACATACTTTTCATTGCAGTTACATGTGTAGCAGCATGATATATGAGGGAAAGAATAATAAAAGAAGCAGAGAGCAAAGGAACTCTGCACAGATGTCTTCTCACTGCCCCTCCCCATGATTACTCTTACAAGTTCTGCTTAGATATTAGAATATCCATGAATTCATTGGTGAGACTCTGTGCCATCTGATGAAGAAAGCTGACTCACCAAAGGAAGACCCTATTTCTTGTTATTTGAATGGGAAATTCCCTCATAGCAGAACATTAGTTACCATGTAAACATAATACGATAAACAACACAGCTAACATAGTCCACTTTGTATTTCTTGGGCAATGTGTTTGCTGTAATTCACCTGAACACACATAAATCTGTGCTAATAGTTTTTTACTAGGTGCTATGCTTGACTCAGTAGGTGTTAACTTTGATTTAGTAGATTAAATATCTGATTCAGCAGGTAATTCACATGTTTCAACAGGTTGTATAGCTGACTCAACCTGTGAAGTATCTGGCAGTGTTTATTTTTTCCAAAGGTTTGTTTATCCCTTTTAGGATGAACTTTGCCCAGTTCTCCATATGGCATATTAATTTAAGTGCAAGTTAAACATTTTACCAGGAATGTATATCGTAAAGTGTTCATTTAAATATATTTATACAGTCCTTATGAATTTTAAGCAGAACATTCCCTTGTGAAAATTTTGTTTCTAAACCTTAACCTTTTATTAATATTAATTTTTGTTCCGTTACTATCCTGAAATCTCAGAAACAAAAGAAAGATTTTTTTTGAGCTATTTCGTACCAACAAGATGACAAAAAATAAAAGGAGAACAGGGGAAAGATTCAGGTTTCGGAATATGATGGTTCACATTTGACAAATGGACATCTATTTTTTTCTTGTGTTTTTTTTTTTCTTTTAATTCTTTTATGTCTTACAGGACACAGAGCAGATACAGGAGGTTCGGTGTGGAAAAATATGTAGAAGAAAGAGCAAAAGGAGAAATTAAAGAGTAATATGGTTAGCACTGTTTGAATATCTGGGGACAGGCTGTGGAAGAGCACATTACAATGCATTTCGAATTAAGTTCACAGCAACTGTATCAATGAATGGGAAATACAGATAATTACAGTAAAGAACCATAGTATTTCATACCGACTTGTGTCACTGCTAGCAAACAGCAGATCTTTTAGGAGATACCCACAAACATCCAAGGAAGAGAAGTCGTTGCACTGTCTGTCATACTACCATCTAGTGGTTCCTACTAAGATTACCACTACGCACAAAAGTAGATGTAATCTTGGCTTGTACAATGTCTTAATTCTGAATCTTGTCTGAACTTTTAGCAATAGATTTTTTTCTGAATTTTAAATGTTAAAATTATGAACTCAGGCAAGCAGGAGTTGATCGGTAGGATCCTAAATACTTTGAGAGAACTCCATCATAGTTAGATACATATCTGTTTTAACATTCACCAAGTGCACAATCTTCTGTACCTGTTTTTCCTTTTGTACATTAAACTGCTGATGGCAAGACCTAAGCCTGAAATGAAAATTGTAGAGCTTTGTTTTGTTTGACTTCCTAGAGATTTCACTGAAAGTTACCGTTTCATACAACTTGGGTATCCCACAGTGGCAAATATTCCTTTGTTTAATTGGACTTCTATTATTTCTCACTTAAAATGATAACTGCAATCCTTCATTGCAGGTGGATAACCTTGCTTTATTTTGCTATTTTTGCTTTGCTTTGACTTTTGTTATATATATCATGTTTTCCAGGCATAAGTTGGCTAGTTCTGGAAAATGCCAGGCACAGCACAGGGAGATAGAAGATAATAAATAGATAAGGCACAGGAAGAATCACTGTTGAACTATTGCAAATGTGTCATAAATTTTTAGCCTTACAAGCTTCTGTTAGCTTATTCTAACTTTGCATTTCGTAATCCTTGTACTGATGTCCTGGTTTTGGCTGGGACAGAATTAGCTTTCTGCACAGCAGCTAGCGAGAGGCCATGTTTTGGATTAGTGCTGAGAAGAAGGCTGAGAACACACTGATGCTTATAGTTGGTGCAACGACAGCCAAGGACTTTTTAGCTTCATACTTCTCCAGTGTGTGCAGGTGCAGGAGAAGCTAGGAGGGAGCTTAGCCCACAGTTACTGGCTCAGGATTCATCTTTAGATTTAGCATTGAAGCCCAAATTGGCCAATAGTATATTCCATATCATGCACATCGTGCCCACTATGAGGATCTGTCTGGAAGTTTGCTCTCTCTTGGGGTCACCTCTTTGTCTGAGTTGTCTCTCTCTCAGTAGGCTCTCGTTCTCTCGGACTCTTGGGCTGTTACCTCTTTTCCAGGATTGTACTGGCTTTACTATGCTTGTATTTATATCTGTATGGATTGATAGAATAAATACATGATTTTTGCATCTCCATCCTTAATTTTTGTAAAATGTAGAAAGTAGGATCTGCTATACAAGGTGATTTAATTTATTGAAATAGATTTTGTATCTTTCTTGCAGTATACTTTAGAAATAACAGTGCTAAACAACTGTAAATATGATATTGATGTACTATGCTGGGCTAAATTTTACCTTTGTAATGCATGACTTCTTAATGTATGACTAAAGGTATTAGAGGTAAAGAAAGCATGAATATCAATCTCTTTCTGTACTCAAAATGACCCTGGTTTTATTAGTAATGGAATCTAAGTGACATCATCTTTTGACAGTCATGATCTTTAACCCAGTTTGATCTAAACCAGACTCCTTTGGAATGATATCATTAAGGTAAATCCCTGAAATGAGAGCAAACTGTTTTAGTATAAACCATTTAAGGGTATTAAGTTACTGGGAATGATTTCACTAATTTTTTTTTCTTATAAAAGACAAACAATTTCAAGATTGCAGGTTAATACGAAGACACAACTGAACTTTCAATTTTTTTGGTGTTGAATTAGATTTAAGCTTCTTAAATACATTATAAGTGTTCACATCTTTTAAAACAGAGTTCAAAAGTCGTAGCTGATTATTTCTTAAGTGAACATTGTGGTACAAACTATATTATTGTACCTTATTCTATTAAATAACATTGCACTGAAATAAAAAATAATAATAAAAAAGATTGTAACTATTCTGTACAACAAATCATATCCTTTTCACCCTGTCCAATCCTAACCCATCTCATCTGTCCTATGAATTCACAGTTCTTTTCAAGAACTGACCGTGCTGGGATTGTTCTCCTTTTCTGTCAGATATTGACTAAAAGCTTTCATGAATTAGCCAAGGACTTTTGTGTATGTTCTATCTCATGGGATTATTTAAAAAATCAAATATTCATAGTAAATTAAAAAATAAAGTTTTTATTTCACACCAAAAAGATAAGACCGTGTTGTCCAAATTACTCACTTAAGGAAGGAAAGTTCCTAACAAAAGATGTGTGATTTGCATCTGTGCCTGATGCAAATTTTGTACTTGAGTTTTTCCATTTTAAAAAGCCTTTAAACCACTGAATGGGAAAAAAATAGCAAATAAAAATTTCCCAATAACAAAAACACACAAATATACATTGAAAAGCTTTGCTTTTACCAAGATTAACATTATCTTTTAGTCAATTGATTAATTTTGTCAATTTTTTTCCTGAAAACAAATTGCATATAGATGGTGCTATAGTGGTATTATTTTGAGCTTGATCCCGATATTTTTGGTAGCATTACTTTTGTTTTTATATTTTAGCCAGGTGTTTCCAATAGTTTTGACTGTAAGATAACCCAATAGCCGGTGATTAATGTAGCCATCGTAAAGAATATAAACAATCCCAGAAAGAGAACTCAAAGTTCAAATATGGATGCAAACAGTAATTGCTTTTAACAAGTGCAAGGAAGAAGTGAGAGGAAACCTGGTATTGAATTTTGTGTTGCCAAAGAGAAACTGACCAGCGATAACAGAAGCATCAGAAACACAGAGTGCAGAGAGGTAGCACTTTGCACAGGAAGTATCATGAAACAGCCCATGTCAGCCCAGTAGTAATTGGGCCTTTGAAGTTTCAAATGTGAGAAGAGATGAACATTCATCTTTAAAGTGTGCTGAGTCTCAGGGATTGCTTTTGGTTAAAGTCGGAATGCGCAGTTATTTGAAACCTGACCCTGAGGTCTCTGAAAAGTTTGGCTTAGGTTGTGCTAGAACTGACCTTGTAAATTTAGACAGCTGCTAGACTACTGCTAGGAGCAAATTATTACAGCAATTGTGATTTTCATGACTAGCATAAAAGCAAGGGTCACTTATTTAAGACCTGTGGGGTCAACTTTCACATTTACTACACTGCAGAGGAGTATAAGTGGTGAAATCTCGCGAGATTAAGGAACCATGAAGAACTTTGAGATTCTGCATAAAGCTAGAGGAAAAAGCAAAAAGCCACCTAAGTACAGGAGGATAGTTCTTGCGAAACATGACTTATTCTGGTGCAAAAAATATTACTTAAGAACATTTTATTTTAAAAAAATGTATTTACAAAAAAGTATTTAGAGAGAATGTGTCAAATACTAAAAAATATAGCAAGTTGTGTGTCCTGATTTTGCTGGGACAGAGTTAAGTTTCTTCACAGTAGTGTGAGGCTATGTTTCATTTGATTGTTTTGCTTATTTTATTAAAATAAGAAATAGTCCAGTTACAGTAAGTCTTTTAAAAGAGCAAAATGGGATTATCAGTGGGGCAGTGCCCTAGTATTGATAAAGACCAGGGGTCCTCCCACCCTCGTAGGGTGAAACCGGCGTGCTCAGCTCGGTCCCTGAAATGCCTGTACACAAATGCGTGCAGCATGGGGAATAAGCAGGAGGAGTTAGAAATCTGTGTTCGGTCAGGAGATTATGACCTGGTGGCAATTGCAGAGACATGGTGGGACAGCTCATGTGACTGGAACGTAGTCATGGGTGGCTATACCCTT